>PVIH01006375.1:0-111975 GCA_004025045.1 Sigmodon hispidus
GTTCTTAGGAAGTTGACCTGGAAAAGGTTAGCCAAGTCCAGTCCTGGCTGCTGTCTTTTCTGATGCTCTGTAGCATATGTACTTCTCACCACATCATGTATAAAAATGATCCCATGGTACCGGTAACCATGGGAACCCGATGGATAACTGAGAACCCTGGCTATATACCACGGGCACAGAGACTGCAACTTAATCTCACCCTGTTACAACACTTGCAAACCAAGGACAACTCTACAGTAGGGATGAAATTACTGAATACAAAGTGCTGTCGCAAGCATGTCATGTACTGTAAACAACAGCTCTTCTTTCCAAAACAAAGGCCTTGAGGATGATTTAATAATTCAAAATATTAATATTGACTACTTTAAAAGATTATGTGAAGTACATATTTTTTTTCACGTTGTGTGTATGGATACATCTGCCCCATATTGTATTTGTAGAGGTCAGAGGACAACTTTTTGGTATCTCTGTCTGTTAGTTTTTTACGTGTGGGAGAGACACACATTCACTGCCAGGTGCTACATGAGAGTTTATTTTAGGGAGTCTGGATACTGGGGAGAAAGAGTGAGAGAGAGAGAGAGAGAGAGAGAGAGAGAGAGAGAGAGAGAGAGAGAGAAGAAAGAAACGAAAGAAGGAAGAGGTAAGAAGAGAAGAGATCAGCTGTTACATATTGTTTCTTTTTATGAGAGCAAATGGGCACAGATCCTCACAGCCATGCCTGGGGGCGTGCCCGGACATAGCCACGCCTGGGAGCGTGATCTGCAGGCCATGCTGGGTTCACGGTGCAGTACAGTCTCTACCATAAGATAGCAAGCTTACTTGGGAAGCACTTTTATCACTGAGCCCATTTCACTAACCCGATACTCTAAACCACATAGTTTTGGAGTTCTCAGGTAAAATAAAATTATCTCTATTTCTTCCTCCTAGAGGATGGTATCTAGTTGAACCTCATATGTGTCACATTAGTCACCTTTATGCATTATACATCACTGAACCTGTCAAATCATCCATCCATCTATTCAAAAATATGTATAAGCTATTACTTCAGTCATTTGTACTATGATTTGTATTGGTCATAGAAACTATTCTTCCTAATATTTTATAAGGTGTCTGCTATTTTCAACATATAGGCAAGAGCATTATTTTTTTCTCTCATGCTATGTAAGAAAAAGTAGTTGTAATCAAAAAAGCTTTATTAAGAAAAAGAAACTATAGCTCTCTCTCTTTTTACACTGAAGAAACTTCTAGATGCTGAGAGCAGATAGTCAGTCCTTGGTTTTGTGGGGACAGTCTGGCCTCTGGAATTGTGTTATTTGTCAAAAGACTCAACAGATCCAGAGAAGGGAAGCGGCAACCTGGAGTAAAAAGGTCACATTTCAGGCTATTTAAAAACTGACCATTCAAGTTATTTGCATGGTGTATGCATCAGATTATTTTTACCTGTAAAGTTACACATCAATAATGTGAGTGAAAATTGAGGCTTAACCAGTTTTAAACAAAGTCTAAAGCTGATAGAATGTGAAGTGCTCTATGAAACCTCTTCACCTGCTTCACACACTGAGAAGGACCTCAGGGCTTGGAGAGATGTGGCACACATCACAGTGTGTGTGTGTGTGTGTGTGTGTGTGTGTGACTTATTTTTCTTTTTCTCCTGGACTTCTCATCTGAGTTATGGTAAGAAGTTGTTTTCCCAAGCTGGATCGGTTGCCCCCACTGGTTCTGTGACCGACCACAATGATATGCTTAGGTAAATAATGATGCACCTTCTTTTTTCATCCTTTATACTTTTCAGTGGTTCATATGAAGATCTCATCACATTCAAGGTCCCATTCATCACTGAGACATTTTTAGCTGATTTGGTCAATGGCAATTGTTTTGGCTTTTTCCAAATCTTAAACAAGGGGAAGGGCGAATCCTAATGACATGTCGAATGTGATCAGATTTAAATAATATACTAGATCAATAAATGAGTTGGAAAATTTGGGAAAAAATAAAAGGCAAGGCAGCTTTTATTTGGAGGCCTGTTTTTACTGAGGTAATTAGTAGTATATCAACTAGGTTTGTGGTCATTTAAGCGTCAAATACAGCAACAATTTGTCTACAGTTCTAGAAAAATCTAGTTTCAAAAGTTAAATGTTTCTCAACAATTAAGGTAAGTGATACTTTTTCCCCCCTGAGAAACTAAGCACTTAGATTATGACAGAATACTGGATTCCTTTAAATTTAACTTCCTCAAGGGTCTCAGATCTGTTCTTTATCATAGCAATCAAAGAGATGCTCTTGTCATTTAGTGAGGCAAAGCTGGTGGTGCTTGATTTTTTAGATACCCAACAGTCTTGAACAAATAAATTCTCTCTCAGCCTAGCCGATTCTAGAGACTCAGATGGATGCTCTAAGTCCTAAAATCATATGTATCTGAACACAGATGATTCAGAGAGAATGCTTTAGGAGACAGTCACATAGCATGGTCCCTAACCATCTATGAAGGGTGTCCTTATAAGAAGCAGGGATTAAAACCTGTCAAGAGAGACATGGGGAGGGAGGGAGGGAGAGAGAGAGAGAGAGAGAGAGAGAGAGAGAGAGAGAGAGAGAGAGAGGAGGAGATGATTATTAGGACTATTTCTTACTGAAACCAGTGATTCTTCTGGTTTCAGTAGCCATCCATGGTAGCCATCCACAAGCCAATGAGAAAGACCGCAGGGGGGAAAAAAAAAAACCCATACCTGTCAACATCTTGGTCTGGAGACTTCCAGCCTCCAGAACTCTGAGAAAAATTTTTTTCTTTTGTGGTTTAAGCCAGCCTTGGTATTTTATTATGGACACCCCAGGGAACTGATACAGCTTTATTTTTGGAAGGTCATAGCAATGATGATCAGGCTGCTTCTGACAATCATGTCTCCATCACAACACATTTGTATCTCTATCTCCATGGTGACTCCACATATCATAGAAATATATTTGCTATGAGCATTTATCACATGGTACTCATTTTATTATAAATTATATTTTTCTTTTAAGCTTATTAAGCTAGTATATAGTTTTGGAAATTATATGTATAAGGAATTCATAGTACCTGCACATTTAAATCCAGAGCATAAAGAAGGCATTTAAAAATATTTCTGATGATCTGAATCTACTGAATTGGTTTGATGATGAGAAATAGGATCTTAGACTGATGTGAGAAGAAGAAAATTTAAGCTACCCTTAAGAAGATTTTGTTTTACATGCTAAAAAGAAACCTCCTTCTTACTGAAACCATTGATTCTTCGACTTGGGTGCATACTGTGAAGAAGTTGATAGCTGGTTTTCACACTGAGGAATTCTTTAGTTCTAATCTGGCCCAAGCATCAGGGCCTGCATAAAGCTACTTGGGTGATTTGAATGTGTACACAGAGCTTACACCACTTTGTAGGCTTCAAACATGCTTGGGAATTCTTTGCTCCTCCTTTTAATAAAAGGCAGATGTTATTGCACTTGGATATAGGGCAGCCTGATGACTCATTGCTCACCCGTAGGAAGCTGTGGGAGTTCCCTGGAGATTTCAAAGCTAGGGACTTAAAGGCAGACACTGGAGTCTGCTCTGCCTCTCTGTCTTCTGGATAGTGCTCCCTCTCTGTCTTGATACAAGGAAAGAGAGTGACCTATGCTACAGCTGGGTGGGGTTATGTCTTGTGGCAATGTGCAAGAAGATGATGCCCAACCGGTGCCAGCTGCCCCATCTCCAGATGCTTTACACTGCCCAGACACCACTTGTTCCAGTGGATAAAGCTTCACGATGACCCTAGACAGACACTGAGAGAGCATTGCCTAGAGGAGCCCTTGAAGTGATAATTTGTGATTGTATGAAATAACCAGGGTAGCTTATTACATGGTGCTGGAAAGCTTGAGCCAACTACTCTTCTAAAGTAAGGCTCACCGATATTTGCAAAGCTCCTTCTTTGGAAGAATTCTAATTTCCCTGTAGCCTCCTCATTTGTTTTCTGACTCACGTTGCAGTGGGGGCATCTTCTCTTCATTAGAGCAGAAGCACCCAGTCTCCTGGGCTCATGCCTCCCATGGATTTCCACTGTTAGGCTCTCTTTATTTCTAACCTCCTAATGGAAGGAGAAATGATTATCGGCTCGGTACTGAAAAGTACTGATACATCCAGTTAAAAAGCCCATACACTGCATAAGAAGACACAGGAGTAGAGAGATTTGAATTTCTACTTCCTGATTAATCCATACTTTAGACTCTGCATTTCCAAGCACGTGGACTGATTTACACACCAACATGAGCCTAAACAGGTCCATGGTTAAGCAGAGAAAACTGGAATATCACCTTCGTAATTTCACCACAAGCTGTCAGACCTGGCACAGGCAAATACTGAGAGTCAGCTCATCATTGTTTCCAGTGCAGCCAGGGAGACAGGGAAGTACAGTCCTGGTCCACAGGCAGCCCCGAGAGGCCTGAGTCAATCCTGTTAGCAGAAACTGGGCATCCAGCCAAGCATCATAAACGCTTTACGTGGCCCTCTCTTGAAGGGTCAACTGGAAGACAGATGCACGAATGATATAACACTAGATGTATCTTGTCTTTTTTGAAAGCCTGTTCCTATGCCAACTCCATTTATCTCCTTCTCAAGTGCTGGGCCCTGTGCAATGACCTTCATTGATGTGCAGTAAAAACCAAGGTGAGGTTGGCCATATAGAGTTTGGGAGTTGTGATTTTCTAAAAATGGTTTCTTTTGTATTTCTTTGCTGCATCCTTTTGATAGAAATCCTCAGGATCAGGATTACTTACACTCTTTCTGAGTGTTGGGAGAGCCACACACTAGAAAGCCCATTAGAGTTTTCTCATTGAATTGGAAATCACCAGGGCAGGAGACTGCTGGTTCCCAGACTCTCATGGAAGTGTTTGTAGGGACACAAAAACACAGTCTTTGCAAAGGCCTGAGACAATTTTCTCTGGGTTGAGTGTGGAGAAAGGTATCTGGAAAATTAAAATTTTACAGGTGGAGGGAACTTAAGATCTGTGGAGTTTGCAAGATCAGGGAAGGGTAGGAATTTTCATAGGACTTTCTGAGCAGAAAGTAATAAGACTTTATACTAGTTAGCTTTTATTGTTAACATGACATAAACTAATGTCACCTTGTGAGAGGGACCCTCACCTGAGAAATGGCTTCCAATAGATTGGCCTGTGACATGTTTGTAGGATTTTTTTTCCTTCTTTTTTGTTTTCTTTCTTTCTTTTTTTTTGTCTTTTTAAAGTATTTATTTATTTATTTTTACTTTCCTCCTGCCTCCCCTTTGCCCCTTCCACCCACTTCCCTCACTGTTTCTCCTCAGATACAGGTGGGCCTTGTAGGGAGTTTTCTTGACTGGTAATTTATTTACTTATTGGGTCTGCTTGACATAAACCAAGTTCTAGCTGGAAAGAGGGAGTTTTAAGTGAGAAAAGGCCTTCAAAAGATTGGTCTGTATGTAAAGTATTTTTTTTTTTTTAAATTAGTGACTGTGTGGGAGGGTCCAGCCCATTGTGGGTGGGATCACCTGTGAACACGTGGTACTAAGATATTTAAGAAAACAGGCTGAGCAAACCCTGGGGAAGAAGCCAGAAGGCTGCGCTCCTCCATGGTCCTGCCTCCAGGTCCTTCTTTGTCATTCTTGAATTTCTTCGTTGACTTCCCACAGTGACCGACTCTTTCCTGGAAAATGCAGTGAGCAGTAGTTCTCTGTGGTTTCCGCTCTAGACTCCTCCCTTGAGCTCTTGCCTTGCCTTCCCTGGATAATATACTGTAACAGGTAAGATATAATAACACCTTTCTTTTCATGGCTTTGGTCATGGTGTCTATCACAGCAGTAGAAAGTGAACTTCAACAGATTCCTGATAACATTTATCCAAGGCTCACAGTGACCAAATGCATTCAGGCTAGCCAGGTATGGCTAAGAGCACTTAGGTGCTCAGTTAGCACCAGGGGAACTGATACAAATCTTTTTTTTTCTTTTAATGAAGCAAATGTTTTATTTAATAAGTAATTAAACACACTTTCAGTTGGCACTTCATTCCAGTTTGGTCTCTATGCCACTATGCCTGTGGTCCTTTTCCATGGGACTTCAGCTGCTCCGGTTCCTACCAGGTAGCTTTAACCACCTAAATCTCTCCAGCTGTCACACCTTGGTTCAGGATATCCACCCCACCAATGCACATCCATGGCAACAAAGGCCTCTTCCCTCATGGTACTAGATAGTAAATCAGAACGTTTAACCCAAATCACACTATCTCTGGCCTCTGCCACGGGCAATGGCCCAGATCACTTTGACTTCATTCCAAAACTAGTTCAGGTGCTAGAGACACACGAATGCCCTACACCTGTTTTTGAAATTCTGTACTTGGCCACCGCTTTCTAAACAGCCTAGATGATATGTGGTCATGGACAAATACAAGGCCAGACAAGTCATCTTAAATTAGAGAGAGAGATGGCCAAGGCAGGAGGCAGAAGTGCTGGGTATTGAGAGCAAGCAACACTGAAATGAGTAGGGCTGAGGAGATCCAGAACTTAGCTGTGGGGTTGAAAGGAAGAGCTGACATCAGATTTTTTTGCTGGGTCTATCCAGAGATAGTCAACTTATGGGGTAAGGCCCTCCTTGAATGTGGGCAGTCCTATAACCTAGGTCGAATGGAATAAAAGGGGGCAGGTGGGAGAACCTACCTTCACAGACACCCTTTTTCTGCTTCCCGGCTGCCTTGGTGTGAGATGCCCTGATCTGCCCTCTTTACAATGATGAACTGAAACCTCTAAAACTCTGAGTAAAATAAACCCTTCTCTCTCTCTCTCTCTCTCTCTCTCTCTCTATATATATATATATATATATATATATATATATACTCTTCTTCCCTTAAGTTGTTTTGCTGTGACCCTGAAAATCTAGAACAGAAAACTGAAGGGTCACAGTTAATCTTGACTGTAGACTTTATTGGACAGAAAGGGACCTAAGGGATTCATAAAGCACCCCCCCTGTGTGTCTGGGAGGGTGTATACAGAGACAATTAATTACAGGGGGGACATATCGTGAATATCGGTAGGTCTACCTAGCAGGCTGGGCCCAAATGAAATAAAAGAAAAAGATAGAAGAGACCCACTAGGGCAGGAATGCTCACCCTCTCCAGTCCTGTCTGCCCTGGGGAAAGCAGTGGTTTTCCATTATGCTCCCTCAGTCTTGATGCTGTCCCATTGCAAGCTACAATAACTGGGCAAAACAAGTCTAGATGAAAACCTCTAACCTCAGCCCAAACAATCTTTCCTCATTTTGAAGCATTCTTTTAAGTATTTGTCACAGTTCACACATCCCAACACACAAACAATGGAAAAGCAGTTGTGACTGAATTTGACTGTGTTGTTTGCCTTCTAGTTTTTATGGAAAAAAAATTAAAAAAGTTTAGAAATGTGTACTAGAGATTAGTGGCTGATTTCTTTTTGGAAATTCAGAACACTGAATGGTGGTAAGAAAGAAGACAGAAAAGATGTTCTTGTAAGAGTTCAGATAGTAATAAGAATGCTATCAGGGATTTGACTATAAACCAATGCTATGATCTGACAAAGAATTTGTCTACATTTTGTGTTCTGAGACTTCACTGGAGTCCAGTTTTAAGGGTGACACACGAGTTAATCTGGTGAAGGAATTTGCAAGACACTGCAGCTTTCCAGCTGTGGCATGGCTATTGCTAGCTATTTCAAGTCACAATTACAGTTGAAGTCAGGAGCAAAAAGCAGAGGAGAAAGACAGAAACAATGTGTGCTTTGGCCAGACAACCTTGGTAAAGTTGGGGCTGAGAATGTGTGATTTCTGAACAGATTAGTATCTAGGAAAAGAAAAAGTACCTCAAGGGCATCCCATGAAGCAACAAGTCCCTGTTCATTGAAGGCCCAGGTGTAAGACTGTAAACCCATTCGTAAGACTTTCCCAAGAGATAAGAGAGCATCAGGAGGGTATCACATTCATGCAGGGCCGCCTGAGATTGTTTCCTCAGGATTTGCTTCACAGTGTTCGGCCATGCAGGTATTTAGAGGCCACTGTAGCCATGATCTAAGCTGGCAGCAGACCTTGATGTCCTCACACAACGCCAATTTTTCTAGATATTCAGAATGTCAAAGCTATAGGGTCATCAGGCTGGGAAAGCCTGGGAGGCCAGGGAATGAGTAGCCTGAGGTCATCTCTAGTTCTGAAAACCACAATCTGAACAGGTTATGTTTGGGAATATCTATGTATGTGTGCATGTATATATGTATGTGTGTATATATATACATGCTTGCAAGCATATTCAATGAAAAAGAGGCTATGAATTTGAAAGACAACAAGAAAGGGCATGTGGGAGTGTTTGGCAGAAGTAAAAAATGATTTAATTATGTTATAATCTCAGAAATAGAAGAAATAATAATAAAATACTTTTAATGGGGGCCCTCATACCAGCTTCCATTTGAATTCTGCATTGACTTTTAATCCTTGTCTCTAGTTGAAACTATTTTTATAATTCCCTCCTGACTCTAAATAACAATGATAATTAATAATAATAATAGCAGTTCACATTTCCTGAGAATTTTATTCTTATGAATGTGCATTAATTTAAAAAAACTAGAAGTGAGAAGAAAGAATAAAGCTGATAATATAGAAGAGATGAATTTTACTACTCTACCTTCAAAGGAGAGAAACTGAAGTGGACCTTGGGGCCTTGAACCCTACCACATCATCTTCAGGGAGGGAACTGATGTCCAGTTGATGGAAGATGTAGGTCAGCCTGCCCCCAAGAGTTCTGCTATACTGCAGCAGGGAGTTGTCTCAGAGAACCAACAGACTCAGTTATTTGGAAAGGGGCCAGACAATCCCTTGACAAGCATGAGGTCTTCCTCATTAGCCCTGCATTTTGCTATTCTTACCCAGAACACTGACGCTATGCTATGGGAGTTATGGAAGAATATGAGGTTTCTCCCAATAGTTCACAATTAGGGATGATAGAAAGTCCAGGTTTTGACCAAAAGTCTATTTGCTAGTAATGAGTATGTTTTTCTCCACTGTTGCTGGGCATTTTCAGAAGGACCGTCTGGGAAAGTTGTTGAAAATGCAGAGTTATATCTAGGAACCTATATTTTCACTAATAATTCCAATAGTAATTTCCTAGTAATACCAATGTCAATAGTCTGTGTATTGCATTCCTTACAAGTCTCCTTTCTTTTTCAAGTTGACCTTGAGATTCAGCATTTATATCTCAAAAGTAATCTCCAGTCTATAAAGTGCTATGTAGTCTTATTATCAAATGAAGTGCATGGTCTAAAATTGCAAGTGGCCTCTGCAAGCCCTTCCATTCCATCTTCAAGAACTGGTCCTTACTCACTCAGAGAACCAGTATGAGAGCTCAGGTGGGCAGTACATGTCTGTACTGTCTGATGGAGGCATTTCACTCCAAGGGCACGCTGGTTGCCCTTTATCTACACAGAGGCAGCTGTAGGCATTGACCTCAGAACCAGAAGGTAAGATGCTGTCAGTGTAGGTAAGAACTATGGCGGAGATTATGTGAACTCACCTAGAGTGGCAGCTGTAAGGAAACAGTCTTGGTTAGGAGTCTGGAAACTTGGTTTCTGGTCCTGACGGATGTCCAGACTTGTTGAGTGAGTAAGTGCGTACTCCTGTGCTTTTGTTTTTTAGTGACACGAAGGGACTGGAGTAGATCTGCAATTTTATGATGTGGTCATTGGAGCCCAGTGATTTAGAAGAGGAACTCTGAGTGACATGAGAGAGAAAAGTAGGAAATGGGTAGTGGGATTTCATATCCCTACTCTGTTTTGGCTTTGGCATCTTAGAATTTGTTTTGTTTTGTTATCTGGGTTCTGGGCAAGCTCTCTAGAAACATAGGTTTTGTGCTAAACATTGTTTGCAATGAATTCCATATTCTTTAGATCCCCTTCCATGTAAGAAACCTTCTATGGCTTCTCATTTTAGCCTTTTTTCAAATTAACCACACTTACAGTTTATCTATATACGATTAATATTTTTACTTAATACTCATACATCATATAATGTGTTTGGATCCAAACCACCCCACATTCTCTCCCTTCCAGTTCCTCCCCTACTCCACACAACTTAACTTTTCCCTTCAGACTTATTCTTCCCCACCTGTTTCTTTTTCTTTAATACCCACTGAGTTTATTTAGAGTTGTTATCTACCAGAGCCTTTCAGACCCTAGATCCCTGAAGAGCACTGACTCCTCCTTCTCTACTAGCCATCAGTTGTCTCAGATAGGAGTGGAACCTGATGAGCCCATCTATGTCTATGCACAGATTTGGCTGACTCCATCTTGTACAAGTCTTACGCATGCCACTCTGAGTCCATGTGTACAATGACATTGTCATGTCCAGTAAATTCTGCTTTGCTGCAGATGTCTAATGTCTCTGGCTTTTATCATCCTTTTCATCTCCCTGGTGATCAGAGCCTGGGGGGGGTATGGTACCTATTTAGCATCCAGTGCTGAGCACTCCAAAGTCTTATTCTCTGTACTTTGATTGGTTGTTGGTCTTTGTATTAATCTCCATTTACTGCAATAGAAGCTTCTCTGATGAGGTTCAAGAGATGCTTTAATCTGTGCGTAGACAGATAAGAACTTAGGGTACAGTTTGTTACTATGTCTATTTGGCATAATAATAATATTTGGTTCTCCCCTGAACCCTATTACTTAGCCAGCTATGATTTTCTGGCCCAGGTTTTGGTACCAGGCATGATGCCATGTTGATCTTAGTCATAGCAAGAGGATGCCCAAGGAGATGATGTATCCTGAGGCTTAGAGATATGTCTTAACCCATCTAACCTGGAATTGCTCACTGCAGAGTTTGTTCTAGCAATGTGCCCAGGATAGGTCAGCTTCTATTGTTTATTTCAGGAAAACACTTTCTCTTGGGCATTAGATTCCTTTTCTGAAGCATGAAATTGCTAGACTAGGTTGTCACTTATTCACACATTCTGACAATTTAGGTCCCATTTCTTATGCTATTGAAACTATTGAAATGAACAATTTTTGATATGATTAAAGGCTATTCTATAGGAAAGATAGATGAAAACTAGCTAGAAAAATGGGGCTAAAGCTTATCTTTTCTCAATGATGTTGGCCATATTTCCAAAAACTTAAATGCAAGTATGTGTCATTTAGCCACAAGCTCAATGCTAAGACCAAAAGACCCACAGCAGATAGTTAAACAGCATGGATTTAGAGTTTTCACTCTAAACAATCTACCCATGCAGTCCTCCAATAAAAATAAGTCCAAGTTTGACTGATTATGAGGTTTAAGAGTTGTCAGGAGCTGTCTCAGGTAGTGGACAGTCCCAGCAGAGGGTGTAGGGATGAGCCAGGCCATGGTGGCCGAGAGAATCTTTCAGCCCTGACTGATTTTCAGCCAGAGTGCTTCTTTATTTATAAATAATTTTAGTAAGCATGGATAGATTCATGATGTTCCAAATCATAAATCATACCACTTTTGGTTTTGGTTATGTGTTTCACTTTTTCTTGCTCATTTTGATATTCAGTTTTGGATAGAATGTTTTAAGAATTTAAGAATGATTTTCCCGTCCTATAACTTTGTGTCATTATGGATGTTTAAAAGTGCAAATCCAGGATGGTGAGATGGCTCAGTGAGTAAAGGTGCTTATTACCATGCCTAATGATCCGAGTTTGATTCCCAGGACCCACAGAGTGGAGAAATGTAGAAAGCATTTATGTGTTTGTGCTGAAGCATCAACTGCTCCAAGTTAAAACAGGAGTGATGGACTGGGGATTTCAGGTCAGTGGAAGAGTGTGAGGAGCAGACACAAGACCCTGGGTTCGATCCTTGGCAGAACAATCAAAAGTAGAGCAGATAGACGAGACTTGCAGTGCACACTGGGTGGTAAATCAGGGCCTCCCAGCAGCTCTGTATGTGTGGGAAGAAACTTGGTTTCTCCTGTGGGACAGATGCCCCTTCAGCTACAGGATGAAGTCAGGCTGACCATGGAGGCCTCCTGAGGGACATTTTACCCCTGTCTGCCCAGGGAACAGCTCATTTTGTTCCTTTACTTGCTTATTTTCTCCTTACTTCCCCCTTGAGTTCCATTATCCTTTGGGTTTCTCAAGGAAGGATTTTTAACCTTGAAATGCTCTCAGCCTCTTAGTGTCAAGTGCCATCGAGGTGAGGCAGGAGCACGTGTTGGAGTCCAGTCATCTGGGTATCACTCAAGGTTTTGCCACCTAGTCCATTTGTGAACTCTGCCTATTCGTGTCTCAGAAATCCCAAGTGCAAGATGGATGACGGTAAAGATTAAACAAACTGGCTTGTGGAAAGGACTTGGCAGATAATAATAACCCTCCAGCTAGCTGTCAGTCTACCTGTTTCTCTATCCATCCATCTCCAGACTTACCTTACTTTACTCTCTCTTGTACACCTGCATCTCGCATTCAAAAGCGAGAAGAGTGTAGGGGGAGAGGGTGTCTGATTCTTTTAGAGCACTTGGCTTATTTTCCTTGCTTATGAAATAGTTCAGGTAACAAACAAGGCAGGTGACTATGTGGCCTCCACAGACTTAGGATTTAGCTGACCCAGATTTCACTGAACCTTGGCGTTTTCTCTTCCCTGATGTCCTTTCTGTCCTCTTTAGAAGACAGCAGCAGCCTGACTGAGAGCTGCTTCTTGGTCAAGGTTTATAGTTTGACTATTACATTCATATCCACCAATAACTCTCAGCACAAATGGGAAGAAGAGGTGCAAAATACATTTCCTTAGGCGATTATCTTTCAGTGACATATTTTAATTGTTGAGATGTATCTGTTACTTTTTGCTTTATTTGCTTTGACATCTGTCTAGTTTTCTGTGTTCTTTCTCTGCCTTTCCCTCTACTGCCCTGTCTCACTCCATCTTCTCTTCTCTTGACCTTTGACTTGCCTCTAGATTAGTTAGAGGCTACATGAGAGCCTGATGGATTTCACTGGATATTTAGGTCTATGAAGACACAAGAAGGTCATTGTTTAAATTACTTCTTTCCTATACCTACTTTTGTTTGTAGATGGAAGGGCAGGGTGAGATGATCTCTAAGGTTCCTTTCTCCTTTTGAGTGAAACTTGAGCTCCCGATGGGCCTCCATTCTTCATGATTGGTCATACCATTATAGTAGCAGCCAACTGCAGGAAATCTGCCCTGGACCACTGGTGCCTAAGGGCTCCACCTGACATGGCCCAAGCTACACTATGATGTCCTTCTTTGGATGCCCACTGAGGGAGTGAAGCAATTCTACTGTTCTCTCTGAGAATTCCCAGGACTCGTCTTTCTTCCCTGAGAATGAATCCCCAAATCAGAGAACTGGATCCTATCCAAAACCTCAAACCAGTCCTACTCAGCCATAGTCTTTGAACTCAGTTTTTCCTTCTTGCCTTCCTTTTCCCTAGTGTCCAGTTACCGAGGCAAGAGGATGGTCTGTGTTAGGCTGTGCATATGTGTAAGAACAGTTTCAGTGGGAGTGAGCGTGGGATGGAACCAAATGCAGACCCTTGCTGTTTTGTTATGTTGAGGATAGAGGAAAATACTCTGAGGATAGTCACCAGGGCAGACAGAAGGATGCAGCTTTAGGTTGATATAAGCTTTTGCTGACAGCTATAGTCATCTTGTAAGGAAGCCCTTTGTTCACAGAAGTGGTAGAATACTGAGAAATTGAGGAGATCGTTGTTCATATAATATAGTGAAGCTCTTGATGGGCTCTGTGAGAAAAAAATAATGTGAATAAGATGTTTTCATAGCTTGATAAACGCCAAATTCTGCTTTACAAAAACACTTTTGTCTACAGAAATGTAAGCTGCTGATAGCAAAACATTTTGGAGAGCAAAGATAGGCAAAATATCCTTAGGCCATGTTTTTAGGATGGCAACAGGCCTTGTTTCTTTTAGCAGACCTTTGAGGCAGAAGACAGAGAAGGCATGAGGTTGCGGAATGGGGAAGGGGTGGGCACAGTGTACCACAGGGAAATATTAGGAATCCAGCAAACAGCAGCTCAGAGGCACATGATTCTTTCAGAGCTGTCTGGATGATGTGGGGTGAATTCCAGCAGCACACCACAGGGCACATGGACCTAAAGGGAGCATCTCATTTCTTTTTTGCCAAAGGATACATCCTTATAGTGTCTCTGTTTACAAAGGCTGCAGACTTTAATGTGTCCTCTGCCTGCCTGCCTGCCTCCCTCCCTCCCTCCGTCCCTCCCTTCCTTCCTTCCTTCCTTCCTTCCTTCCTTCCTTCCTTCCTTCCTTCCTTCCCTGAGCCTGGACCAAAGGTTTAGTCTCATTCTTGACTCCACTTTGCCTCAAATAATCACACAAAGGCTTATATTATTTTTACACTGATTGACCTAGGGCAAAGGAATATAATTTGCTAGTTTCTTCATCTGAACTCAACTCATGTTGTTCAGCCATGCAGCTTGGTACTTTTGCTTAGAGCAACATTTCAGCTTTTTTCCTCTGTGTCTGCTGCCATCTCCTTGTCATGTCTGTGGAGGCTCTATGGCATCTGTGTCTGGCGTCTGTGTCTGCTCTGAGATGTTCCTGAGTTTTCTTAGCCTGGTAGCCCCACCCACACTTCCTGTTTGCCTTCGGCCAATCAGCTTTTTATTAAACTCATAGGTGAGACAAATGTTTACATTACCAGCATAATCCCACTATAGATGACTAAAGCCATCATAACCCTGTTTGCAAGGTTGCCTGTTAACTCGATTAGCATCTTGCCCAGCAAGAAAAGCTATGTATCCAGGGACAATTGTTAGAAATGAGCAAAGGTAATTGATTAACTCTGTGGTTGTCTGAGACAATGGATACTTTGAAAAAAGTGAAGAATGGAACATTTACTGGGACTTTAAAAAACAATGACATATTTCTGGGGATCCAGACAGCCATGTAATGCATGAAGATGTGGGCCTGCTCAAGACAGACCTAGATCCTGAGCTTCAATAGAAATGGCGAATAAAGGGCAGTGATCCCTATCCAAGTATTGAAAGGTAATGCCCTAGGCTGGAGGGAAATGGATAAGGCCCCTGTACTCCATTTTTCCTTCTACTTGTGAAGCAGCAGCAGTGATGGGCAGCAACAACAATAATAACAAGAACATCATCACCAACAATTACGACAGCAAGGAACCTTCCTGGGAACAGAAAGCTAGACGTTACCAAACATTGAACCCTTTGCTGCTTTTACCTTAGACTTCTAGCATCTGGAAGTGTCAAATGAATTTCTATTTAGAAAGTATAGACTGTGGAATTTTGTCACAGAAATATGAATGGACCAAGATAGTGTATCTAAACCAAAATGAGATTCTAATGCACTATAAGAGACTGTTTTTTAAAGTATCCCA
Source organism: Sigmodon hispidus (assembly GCA_004025045.1). Taxonomy (NCBI): domain Eukaryota; kingdom Metazoa; phylum Chordata; class Mammalia; order Rodentia; family Cricetidae; genus Sigmodon; species Sigmodon hispidus. The sequence continues at coordinate 15,384 of PVIH01006375.1, forward strand.
ATCTTGAAGACATTTTGCAAAGTAAAGGAAGCCAATCTTGAAGAACCCCATAGATACAACTCTGTCTCTCAAAATTTATTTTTTATTTTTTATATGTATGTATCTCTGAGAGTAGAGATGCTCATGTGTTTTCATGTGCCTGTGGAGACCAGAAGAGGGTGTCAGATTCCCTGGAGGTGGAGTCAAAGGTGATTGTGAGCTACCTGGGAATTGAACTCAGGTTCTTTGCAAGGGCAGCAGGTATTCTTAATAACTGAGCCATCTCTCTAGCTGCAATTTATACTTAAATTATTTATTTTAAATTATCTATATGTGTGTGGTCTGTGTGTAGGTATGTGCACATGAGTGCAGGTTTTCTTAGAGGCTAGGAGAGGACATTGAATTCCCCAGGACTGAATTTACAGGTGCTTGTGAGCACCTGACAGGGGTGCTTATGAATACCTGTTATGAGTGCTTGTGGAGAGCCATGGTGCCACGCCCTAAGATGGCGCTGACTTCCTGCCCTTCACCCCTCGAGGGTGAGTGCTCTCGTATTGTAAACAACTCCTTATTTGGCGTAAGCTTGGATTGCAGCCTGATACCGGCGTACATGGACCTATGAGCGATACCCACGTGGCTTATTAGGATTGGATGCCCTGAGAGTATTTAGCCATTGAGCGGGTGTTCCCCGGGGAAGAAGACGCTTGACAAGGTCCCAAATAAACTGCTAAAGGAAGAGCCTGGTGTTGTGTCATCCTTGCTGGCGAGGTTGGGCGCGACAAGTGCTTGTGAACACCTGTTATGAATGCTTGTGAACATCTGTTATGAGTGCTTGTGAACACCTGTTATGAGTGCTTGTGAGCACCTGACATGGGTGCTTGTGAACACCTGTTGTGGGTGCTTATGAACACCTGGATGGGTGCTTGTGAACACCTGACAGGGGTGCTTGTGAGCACCTGCTATGGATGTTTTTGAGTACCTGTTATGAGTACTTGCGAGCACCTGTCATGGGTGCTTACAAGCACCTGGCTTGGGTGCTTGGTGTAGAACTGGTCTCCTGGACAATTAGAAAGACTTCTTCACTACTGAGCTATCTTGCCAAGCCCCATCTCAGTGAATGTCAAGAATGGGCAGATCCAAAGCAGAAAGCAGAGTGAGTGGATATTTCCAGAGGGTGCAGGAAGTGGGGATGGCAGTGAGTACCAAGGAGTATGCTGTGTGTCTTTGGATTGATGAAAATATGCCAGAGTTAGATAGTAAGGATGCTAATATAATATTATGAGCCAATTAAAAAACTACTGATTTATATCATTTATAATGGAAAACTTAATCATGTAAAACCTAGATCTCATTTTAAAAATGTTAAGTATATTAAGCATATGGTGTCGATAAGGACTTGTAATACTAGCTAATAAGGAATACTTAGCAGGCACAGGACACCAGGCAATGTGCTCATGTAGCATTCCATGAAAGCCTGACAGTTTCAATTGGAGCACCCATAACATGACTGATCTCACACTGTCAAGTACACTGCTCAGTGCTGGCAAGTGGCAGAGTGTGAAGAGTCTAGGCAGGTACTGTCTTTCACCACCATGCAGATGCTTATGTTTCCATACCTAGGTTTGGACAATCCAATCAAATTTTTTCCTGGTTTGATCGAAGAGGTAAAATTTACTCTCACTAAAAAAACAAAAACAAAAACAAAACCAAGCAACAACAACAGCAACAACAACAACAAAACACTGGCTTTTTTTTTTTAAAGTCAAGTGCCTGTCTGGCTTTCAACTTGATACATAGCTCAGAATGACTTTAAACTTCTGACCTACCAGTCTCCATCTTCTGAGTTTAGGGACAATAGATATGTGTGCAAGCCTCGCATATACTTTTCTTGTTCTCTCTCTCTGTCTCTCTCTTCTTTCCCAGAATTGTTTCCTTAAACACCCAGGTTTCCTCTGGACTGTTAGTCATGCAGGCTGAGCCTGTCGGCTGCCATGAAGGCTATCAGTGAGGCTTGGGAGTTTTATGTGATCCTGCACTGAGCAGACACATAGTACAGACTTAGAGTGTGGCTCATTGTAGACAACATGTCTTTCCTGGTTCAAAGAGGAAGCCAGAATTGATTGTTTAGCCACAAATCTAGGTTCCGATAAAGCTCTAAGCCCATGTTTGATTTATTTTCTATGCCATCTCCTTTGTATTGTTCCAACCTTTTAAATTTGTAAGCTATCTAATGGCTAAGGTTGCACGGCAAATATATTTATTTGAATAAGTGAATCTGTCAATCAGTGGATGAACAGATACAGATCAAACAAATATAGTCATCACATACAATGAAGCATGGTTCAAGGGATGTAAAGGGTTTGGGTGGAATTTGAGGACTTTTAAACCCAAGACACTTAGCTCTGATTTTACGTGAGTAGTGACTGGACACAGCATGCCCATGTCTTCATCAATATACAGGAGACCCCAGCAGAACTGGGGTGTGTTCATCTTTCTTCACACTCTCTACTTGGTCTGCACCAGCAGTGACATCATTTTTCTGCACTCATGCTTCAAAGAATTATTTCTTGCGGTCAGAATGAGCTCACATTCTTGGCATGGTCCTGGCTATCGACTGCCATTTCTAGTACCCATGCCCTATTTTTCTCCTTGTCCATGTGACTTTTCACAATTATTTCCTTGCCTGAAAATCCATCTCTGGTATAAGCAGATCTCAGAGTGACCTGATAGGTAAAGGCAGATTGCATAATTTTTTTATGGTAAGCTTTCTTGGCGGGTGGGGGGGGGATCCACTCTTTCTGTCTAGCTGGGCTGACTCTGAAAATATAACTGTGGAGAGAGAGAGACTTTTGGGACTAGCAGTGTAGATCAGAGACTGATCACTTGCTTAGTATTCATGCATGTGTGCATGTGTGTGTATATTCTTTGTGTATCTGTGTGTGTACATGTGTGTGTATGTATATGTGTTTTTGTGTGTCTGTCTGTATATTTTTTGTGTGTATCTGTGTGTGCATGTGTGTATGTATGTGTGTGCACGTGTGTGTGGTGTGTGTGTATGTGTGTATTCTTTGTGTGTCTGTCTGTATATTTTTTGTGTGTATCTGTGTGTGCATGTGTGTATGCATGTGTGTGCACGTGTGTGTGGTATGTGTGTGTATGTGTGTATTCTTTGTGTGTCTGTCTGTATATTTTTTGTGTGTATCTGTGTGTGCATGTGTGTATGTATGTGTGTGCACGTGTGTGTGGTGTGTGTGTGTATGTGTGTATTCTTTGTGTGTCTGTCTGTATATTTTTCTTGTGTGTATCTGTGTGTGCATGCATGTATGTGTATATTTGTGTGTGTGTATATGTGTGTGCATGTGTATGTGTATATTCTTTGTGTGTCTGTATGTATATTTTTTGTGTGTATCTGGGTGTACATGTGTGTGTGAATCTTCAAACAGAAAAAAAACCCCAGAATTCTTTCATGGCTTGCTTGCCTTGGGCTGCCCCACATGTCAGAATCCCCGCTGTGTCTGGAGGAGATGGATGGAGAAAGGTGATGGGAACTGGCTGTCACAGGAAGTAGATCCCTGGAGGAAGGGAGATCCCCACTTCCTGCTATCCATAGTTTAGTCTGTTTTGTGAAACCCTAGCACAGGCTGTGCAATGCTGTTAAATGCATGTGAGTCTCTTTCCAGAGAAAGCCATCTTTGATACATGCAAGAATTAGAGCTAAATGAATCTTGGTTTTGATGGGGTTCCTGTACAACTGTCTGATACTTGCAAAGTTTTTTTTTTTTAAAAACCTTGTAGAAGCTTTAGAACATTGGGAAAAATAAGTGTCAGTTTGTGTTCCAGTAGGAATCCCTGATGCTCTTCATCCGTATCCTCTTTTCAGCCTGACCTTTCCATTAGTGGGGCCAGAGGAAGTGACCACAGCCGTTGAGCACTGTGTGTCCTGGAAAGGGGGTATGTCTCTGGTGAGGTTTCCGTGGGAAGTGGGACACATTACCCCTGTTCCATTGTCTCCTGCTTACATGTTACCCTTTAGGCTTCATCATCTACACTTATATAAAAAAATATTGCTCCTTGTCTTCATTAGCCTCTTGTAAAAGTCAAAGTATGAGAAGAGCCTCTAGCACATTTTTCTTGTAATTTGCACAACATAGTGTTAGATTCACCATGGACCAGGAACCACTCTAGGTGCTGTGAGTAAAAGAGTGAAGAGTAGTTTTTGTTCCTCAAATTTAAATTTAAGTTAGTTGATGCATGGGGCTTCCATGCACTGACTTTTGTATCCTTCTTCAGTGTTTCTTATGATGGTAGGGGATACATGCTATGTGCTTGGTAGCACTCTAGGCTGTGGCACATGTGATGTTGGGCTAAAGAAGCAGGTCCTACAAGGTGTCACAGCAGCCTTGGCTTCGGGTCCCAACACTCTTCAGATACATTCTCTAGAATCACCATTTCCTTGCCCTGTGATGAAATCTGAGGCAGATCCCATAATTTTTAAAATCAACTTTTGTTGGGCTGTACAGATGACTCAATGACTTTGGAGCACTGTTTATCTTTTCAGAAAACTAGGGTTGGATTCCCAGCACCTGTTGGAACTTTGGGGGAGTGAAGATGGGGTTACTGAAGCTTCATTGGTCTGATGGTGTGGGATTTTGCAGTGCTACAGCCGTTTGGGGTTTACCCACCACACTCATATTAAGTAACCCCTTGTCTATGCTCTATGAGGAAGCCCAATAAACTCACTGGCCTCACCAAGTTGGACTTCCGTGTAGTTTTATTTTTCCTGTCATTGGTATCTATCTGGAGAGAATAGTTGTTTGTTTATACCTCCTTGGGTGAAAGTTAATGCAACACCAGCTTGTAGTTTTTATTTTACGATTTGTTTTATTTTCAGTTGTGTGCATGTGTGTTTGTGCATGTGAGTGCAAGTGTTCAAGGAGGTTGGAAGAGGTGTTAGATTCTCTGCAGCTGAAGTAATGGGCAGTTGTGAGTCTCCTGATGTAGGTTCTGGGAACTGAACTTGAATCGTCTGTGAGAACAGTCAGTCCTCTTAACTGCTTAGCCACCCTTTCAGCTCCGTCTTATAAATAGGATAAAAATCTAGGAAGTGCTTAGAGCAATTCCTGGTACATTGTAGGTATTATCTAAACATTTGTTAAATAAATACCAGGCAAAAGTTTTGAAAAATAAATGATAAATGTGAGCTAATAATAGCATTAATCTTTACTGTCATGAGTTGTGGGTTCTTTCCTCCCAAGCATCTCTGAATGATGCCTGAGATGCCCTGGTCATAGCTTTATCCTCCTGAGCATAGCTGGTGGTATAGGGAGGATCCAGAGGTCGTACTACATACCTGGCAGATACCCAGCACTGTCCCTGTCTTATCCTCAGTGCTAGGAATGTTGAGAACTATGAGTCCAGGGTAGGTAGTGACACAGGGATGACCCACCCGGAGCATTCCCAAATACAACTTCTCAGAAAGAGCAAAAGCAGTGTGTGTGGGGGTGTGTGTGCAGGGGATTTTGTTCACAAAGCTCTTACAGACCTGAAGCCCAGGCTGCTCAGGAGTGGGATAGCCTGGTGGGTGATGGGACACTGCTGGGGATCTTGGCACAATTAACGATCCTTGACATGCATGCGGGTGGCTAAAACAAAAACAGAGAAGTTATGCAATGGAGACAGTCACGTAGCTTGGGTGAGAAAGAGCTGGGTCAGATCTCTGCTCTTTGTTCTGCTGTTTAATCCGATGAGATTCATGGTTCTGCCGTTATCCCAGCATAGACTTTGTTTAGTCATTGAAGCTGTTAACATAATTTCAGAGATGTGTGGCCAGGGACTCTTGGGTCATCTGGTGAAAATGACGTCATCAGGAAATGAAAGTACTCAGACACTCAAAGCTCTAGAGAAAGTGTGTGTCGGGATGAGTCAGGGGGAGGAAGACAGAAAACAACACACCACATCAAAACACGAGAGCACAGACAGGCTGTACATGTAGGCTAAAGGGAAATGCCTGTATTTGGAGTCACATGGATATAGGGCAAGGGTATTACTCTTTCACCAACATATTTATTCTTCCTAGAAAATTCTAAGAAGACACAGCTTTTAATGCTGAAAATGGCATGAACTTCAGAAAAAACAATTTGTAGTGGAATGTTTACACTTATGTTTGAGTACTTGGTTATGTAGTTATATATATTTTTTAAGGCTTCCAAAGATCCCAGAGAAGTGAATAAATACCACTTTTCTACTATTTCTCAATTATTTTTTAGTTTCCCTTCAGTGAGACAAAAAAGAGTAGAAGCAAGCAGGCTTTGGGGGTCCACAGAGCTGTATTTCAAATCTGGACTCTACACTGAGAAATGGCTTAGTAGGGAAAGTGCCTGCCACTTAAGCATGAAGACTTTAAGTTTGGCATTCATGTAAAATGCTGGATGTCATGGCACACATCTGGAATTTCAGAACTGGGGAAGTTAAGACAGGAAAAAATAATCTCTGGACTTCACTGGCTAGCAAATCTGGCTAAATCAATTAGGTCAAGGTTAATGAAAAGACATTATCTCAAAGAATAAGGTAGACAGAAATTGTGGAAGGCACACAATATGGCCCTCTAGTCTCTGAATGTGTAAGCACATGTGCATTCATGCACACATACAGAAAACTTCACAGACACACAAGCACATAAACATAGACACACAAACACACACAGGGATACACAGACACATAGACACAGACAGACAGACAGACAGACACACACACACTCCTGATTCTATCAATAATGGTATGACTTGGGAAAATTTGCTTATTCTTTGGCCTTTCAATTTTTAAAAAATTAAATGGTTATAATATTTTACAAGGTTGATGTGAGATTGGTATCCAGTAAATAGATAGTTTCTTTCTTTCTTCCTTTCTTCCTTTCTTCTTCTTCTTTTTTTTTTTTTTAAAGATAGAGTCTTACTTACCATGTGGCTCTAACTAGCCTAGAATATACTATATGAATCAGACTGGCCTCAAACTTATAGAGATCCACCTGCCTCTGCTTCCCAAGTGCCAGGGATCAATCTAGCTGGGTATTGACTGTACCATATTTCACATTTATTTAAAAATGCTAATTTAAAGTGATTTCATCAAAAGCAGAATAAAGAGTTGAGAAATAGACCTAGACATATACTGTTAATTGATTACGTTTTAAAAATTTATTTATGTTTTAATTATGTGTATTTATTTTGTATGTTTGTGTGTGGATGCCACAGAGTCCTGGAGAAGGTGTCCGATCCTTTAATGATGGAGTTACAGATGGTGGTGAGCTGCCTGATATGAGTGATGGAAACCAAACTTGGGTCCTCAGCAAAAAAAATACCTGTGCCCCTAACTACTGAGCCATCTCTCCATTTCCCACAGTTTTAAACAATAGTTCAAAATAATCCAACAGGGCAGCAGAGTCTTTCCAACAAATAGTGCTTGGACAGCTTAACTTCCACACATTCAAGAATTAGGACCTTGGGCTGAGGAGGTCATTTAGTAGGTAAAACACTTTCTGTGCAAGCATAAAGACCTAAGTTTTTGTCCTTGACATCCTGTGAGAAGTCTAGTGCTTGGGAGACAGATACAGATGCCAGGGGCTCAATGGCCAGCCAGCCAAACTACAAACTCTAGCTCCATTGAAAGACTCTGTCTCAGAAGATAATGTGGGCAGACATCTCAATGTCAGCTGCTGGCCTTCACATGCTCTCCAGTTGTGAGTACACTCATACACACATGTGCAACACACACACACACACACACACACACTTTGACTCATTTTTCCCATCATAAAATGAAATTAACTTGAAATAGATCATAGTTTAAACTATAAAACAACTATAAAAATTGTAGAAAAACAGAGAAATTATAGAGGACATTGGTTTAAGAAAACCAATTTCTTGGGCAAGATTCATAAGGCACATCTGTAAAAACTTGTGATGGTAAATCTGCAGAGAGGCTAAGAAACTACCAGAAGCCTTACGTAATAGGGTGTGTGTACCCAACTGTGACAACAAGCCACAGAAATGGCAGTCTTCTGACGTCAGTGCTCCATGCTTTCCTTGAATTGTTTCCTAGAAAGACCCCTGCAGAGTTTGGGGGCATGAGCGGTAACCGGGTCACCAACAGGCAGTCTGTGGTTTCATGAGTCCCTTCCTGTGACGATCCCTGCACTGGATTTGACTCTCCCTATTTCTAGTTTCTTAGTCCTTTGGACTCTTTTCTAGGTTTGTTGCACAAGCTAGGACTACTTCTGGTTTTGGTACCTTGGAAAAGTAGGTTCAGGCCTGGGATTTTGTTGGCTATACATCCCCGCTTGTCTTTCTGACACTTGGTTCTGTAGCTTTTGCTTCTTAAATCTGGTGACACATTTTTTTCCACCTCATCTTTCCAGTTTGCAGTGCTTGGCAACTCCCCAGTGATGGCAAATCTTATCCATCTCAAGGTACATGCACAATAATTCTATGACAATTACCAATAGAAATGCTTCTCACGAGTCTTTCTTACTCTGATATTCCAGTTGTGCACATCTGTATGGGCATCTGCCAGTACTTTTGTGGTGGCCTAACATGTAGCTGTTTGAGTTTTGAGTGATGAGCACAGCTGTACTGATATGAGCAAGATGTCATTGCATGAATGGCCTTGGTGTTGGGATCAATGGCAGGTAATACCTCTGTGCCAGATGGGGAGTTTTTTTTTTGGGGGGGGGACCACAAACCAAAGTATCAAGTGAATAGTCCAGGACCATGGACTCCTGGTTTAAATCTTTTTCTGAGATGCCTGTCAGAATTTGCATCAGTCACAAAGCCAGACTCACAATGACAAGTCTAGCATATGGGCCATATGTGATCTATACAGTCAGAGGGAAGTTTTCATGCGTCTCAACTTCAACTCAATGACTATACACCACTCAGCTTTGTTTAGAGTTGGCTGGCACGCCAGTCCTGCTGCAGCTGCTAGATCAGAGGATACTAGAGGTAAAGGCCAGTTTACTTGGACTTAGAATAGCAAACTTTTAGGATAAAAAAATACCAGAGAGCGAGGGACTTGGGGAGCAAGGCCTTGATATCTCTTCCCATGTCACTCACAGCACCCCTTTAAACATGAGTCCCACCTAGGTATTTAGAGTCCTCACTGAGAGAATGCCCCATTCTCGGATGACCTGCCTGAGGTACATAGCAATGTGTGAAGAGTCTGTGTGATTGCTCCAGAGAGGCATGGCCATGGGAGGCCATGGGAGGCAGAATGGAGCTCTTAATTGTTCTCACCAGCAGGTTTCTGCTTCACACAGGTCACTATAGAGAATTTGCAAGATTTTTATTTTACTACAGGGTTTATTTTTGTAGCTCAGGCCTTTGCTTCACCCTCTCAACTACTGGATTACTTATGTCACCAGTCCTTGGGCAGAATCTGGAAGATTTCCAAAGAGACCATAAAGAATGTATTTGTGAGCTTGGTGTGGAGGCAGGTAGACTCTCTGTGCTTTTAAAAGGGCTAGCCTGAGCTAGCCAGCCTTGCATTTTAGAGTGATTAAGAGGAAATGAATTTAAAATGTCATTCTTAGAAACTCTGCTTGCTCACCAGTCCTGTTTCTCACAAGCCAACAATTTTGCTGCACCCGTCCGAGGCATGAAATAAGAAAGGGTTTATCAATTAGAGAGAGAACTACCCATAAATTCTGCCCTTGCTTTCAACTGTCTTTCATTCTAATGACAGGATTGGGTTTCCTGTGAAAACCCATAGATGACGTATTGGTTATTTCCTGCAAGGAGAAAGGAAGCAAACTCCTTGCTAGTGACAGGAGCCTTTGGGGGTAACATTTCTCTCCCCTCGTTCTGCACACAGCAGGGTTTGGCCACCTGAGGCCTCTTGCTCTGAGCCAGAGCTGGAGGAGCAGGCGACTCCTCCTCCCCGCTCGATCTCTTCACAGCTGCAAAGTTCAGAGAGTTGAACTTCAGTGCTTTGAATTCTCTGCCTGCCCCGCCACAGTCAACCCGGGTTGTAAATTTTCCTCCCAGGACACGTGACGATGCATTTCTTGACTATATATCCCAAGGACAGCGCCGGGGCTGTCAGAGCGCAAAGCAGGACACAGAAGAAAAACAGCCTTGGATTCAGGCATTTAGGAGTTCCACACTTGGGACGAACTGTCAGCCTTTGGTAAGTTAGCAAGGTCCCTTCTCTTCAGAGACTTGCAAGAGGAATAGTTTTAACTACTAACAGAAAAAGGGTTTTTTTTTGTTTTTTTGTTTTTTGTTTTTTGCTTTTCCTTTCCCCCACTTCTTCTAAGGAAACTTCTCTCTGAATTTAAGAAAGTTGAAACTTTTGAAACAAATTGTTAAATTTGCTTTTGCCCTGCCAGTTAAAGCATGTCTTTCAAATGTTAAGATATTTTTTCTATGAATCTCTATATGGCATATAATATTTGAAGTTTGTAACTAATGCATGGTTACTTTCTAAAATGCAAATAAAGTCTATCATCTATCTTCTTATCTATCTGTGTATCTATCTATCATCTATCTATCTAGAGGAAGTTTTTCTCACTCTTCCGTTTTCTCCCTTGATTTTTTCCCGTTTCTACTTGATCCAAGTCTCAGAGTTAACCCCTGTTAACTGTTTGCTTGACAAAATGCTTTATATTCTGCTATTTCTTTCATTCCTGTTCTTAATCACCTATTTGGATCTATTGCAACTTCCCAAGCCATGTGCTTGCCTTCTGGCTGGACTGTGGATGCATGTGGAAGGTCTAATGCTCAGCTCTCTCTCCAGACCCCGGCTGTGTGAGTGGCACTTCAATGCTAAGAATGGAGCCTCTGAACAGTACACAAACCAGCACTGCAGCCTCCATCAGCCCCCTCGAGTCCCATGTGCCTAGTAACAGCAGTGGTAATGGCAACGAATACTTCTATATTCTGGTTGTTATGTCCTTCTATGGCATTTTCTTGATCGGAATCATGCTGGGCTACATGAAATCCAAGAGACGGGAGAAGAAGTCCAGCCTCCTACTGCTGTACAAAGATGAGGAGAGGCTGTGGGGGGAGGCTATGAAGCCACTGCCCATGATGTCAGGCCTGAGGTCAGCACAGGTGCCCATGATGCTGAATATGTTGCAAGAGAGTGTGGCACCTGCCTTGTCCTGCACACTCTGCTCAATGGAAGGGGACAGTGTGAGCTCTGAGTCTTCCTCTCCAGATGTGCACCTCACCATCCAGGAGGAAGGGGCTGACGATGAGCTGGAGGAGACCTCTGAGACACCTCTTAATGAAAGCAGTGAAGGATCTTCAGAAAACATCCATAGGAATTCTTAGCACCCACAGGCCTCTGGAGGTGGCTCCATAAGCCACGCGTGACAGAGGAAAGACATTTGCCAAGTGCTTGGTTTCACTTTTGCTCTACAGCTGCCGCTTTGAACAGACTGTGAGCAAAACCCCAAAATGGGGAAGAAAAAGGCTCGGCTCGAATCCTGGAGATTCCTGTGGTTCTGACCCAGCACTGAAAAAGTTCCGGAGACACACAATGTGACCATTTATTTACTCTGGGGTCTGGGTGTTGGGTCCCTGTTGAACATCTGGCTGGATAATGTGTTGGTTTTTTTCACTGGATGCCCTGGGTAACTTCTACAGCATTTGTCTGTACCCAGGGCTGACAACTGCCCAGGGCAGGCTGAAGGTCTACTTTTGATTTGCTAATTTGTCTAGAGCTTTGTTCTTCTAGATCTGATTGGCTGTAAGTATCTTTATTGTGTGCCTGTGGCATTTGGTCACAGAAAGTTACACATTTCTTTTGGAGATCTTTTGGATTACGAGGGCGGATGCTTGATGGGGAATTTTTGATATGGAGAAGGCTGGAGGTAGAACCCAGATTGTTTGCACAGTGCAAGGAGAGAAAGCAATGCGAACATATGTCTGCATTAGCTGGGGGAATAAGCTATGACCTATTTTGAGCATTTGTCTCACCTGTGAGCTTGAACTCTGACTCGTGACTTTAGTGTTGCAGGTTAGCATGGCTTCTTTGTCAGTGAGCTTCCTCAGAATCAAGACTGTCTGTATTCAGGATGGCTGTTCAGGGTGGTCCTCCTGACCTTTACAGATTGGGTAATGGTGGGGTTACACAAGGCAAAATCATTGATGGCTCTGCTATGGTTCTTGCTTTCCAGCCTAGTTTTCTGAGGCCAGAAAGGACACATGTGGACCTCACAGTGTGGGGTTTTGTCACGTAGCTGAGACCTAGAAGTGCATACTCAGGAGAGATTGAACAGAGCTGGGGTCCAAACACTGTGCTTCCTGATGTGAGCCCTGATGATCATTCACTGTGTGGTCCTGGGCATGTCATCACAAGGCTCATTGCCTTCATGAGGCTCCTGAGGCTGTGCTGCCCCAGGGGGCTGGGAGGACATCTTTAGACTTTGTACTGTGTGATAAATCCTCCATGGCCTGGTGTGAGGAAGTTTGGACCAAGTATTTCCCCTTTGGCTGCTTAGTCCAGAGAAAGATGTGTTGACTTAAAGGCACAGTTGGAGACTATAGTGTGACTGGGGAATTTGGGGCTGGCCAGCGACCATCCTTACTGTAGGTTTCCCAGGATGGGACCAAAGAGGCAGATGGCATAGTTTCCTCTGCAGAGTTCTGTGGATGGGAGGATGTTAACATTCCTAGCTAAGGGAAGGAGAAGGCTAAAAGGAGGTTCTCAGGACTGCTCACCAGTGTTCCATGTTGTTCTCTTTTACCCACAGAAGACCTTCAGAAGGAAGCAGAAAAATCCCGAAAGGAAGTTTGACTCTAGTGGAAAATCTTTTTAATTTTTATTTATCCAACTCTCCCTGGATTGGAGACAAAGCAGTTACCACTGTCTCCATGAGGGTTAACAGTATAGGAGCTGGTTTTTCAATCAGTTTTTGACACAGAGGTAGAGGTAATTTATGTCGGAGGGGGAAAGAAGCCCTCTGTTCACTTTAAGATTCAGAGTGTGGATCAGCTCCAAAGGGGGCCGTTTAAGTTGAAAGAAGCCAAGTTAAGTTTGGCCTCTTGCCTGGAATCACTTGAATTCTGAAACTTTACTGCGACAGACATGTGCGTTGTCACATTTTCCATTGCTTAATCCTGGTTCGGTGCAAGTCTGTCTGCGCCTGTTACAAAGTGATGTATATACTTCCTTCTAATACATTGAGTTGTAGACAATCGTCTTTTGTATTTAATGGTTTGTAATTTTCACAATATTTTTTAATTTAAATAAACACATTTTCCCAGAGAAGTCATATTTCTTTGATTCTTCAATAAATATATAATATCTAGTTTCTATGCTATTGCAAACTGTTACTGGATTCCACTCATCTCCAGGGTCAGGCTTCCACAAAGGCAATTCTTTTGCCAAAGGGTGAGCATATAGTGTCATTTCCAACCTTTGATCCACTTTGTAGGGATTGGAAAACAAGCCAAGGATGGTCTTACATCACCTTCTGAAAAGGCCCGGGAGCTTTTGGACTTAAATGTGAGTGACTTGGCAAGTGCTGCTAGAATGTCTCTCCAAATTTGGTTGCAAGAAAACATTTGATTTGCACACTGACTTGGCAAACATCATCCACATGTGTGGCCCCAGCAGTCCAGGCTTAACGGGCAGGGTGTTGCCATATGAACAGACTTATGAATGCAATCAAACACAAAGTCCACAGCTGGGGTTCTGTTTCAGACTCCTCCCCAGTAAGAATGATTTCTAGGTCTCTCCTCCTTAGTCTTGCTGTATCTCTGTCTCACAGGCTGAGACACGGCCAGCTTTGACAGCATCTTCTTTCTTTATTTATTTTCAAAGTCAGAAGTGCTAAAGAAAAATGATCAAAACCTATGACCTAATTTCAAACCAAGCAGACAAGGGGAAAATCTTTTATGTGTATCTGTTTCTTATGAGTTTTATATTTTTTTTTCTATTTCAAGTAAATGTTGCCATAAGTTTGCAAATAATTACCTAAAAAGAATTGATCTGGTAACTGAGTAGGGGAGCCTTATCCTTCTGTAATAATAAAGCAATGGCCTCAACTCACCATCCACTATCGCTGGCATCAACATGGAAAGAACACGTTAAGAATAAGAAAATCCTTTACCTCAGTTTCTATTCATTCTTGGGAAGGAAATAGTTAAGAAAACTTTTTTGTTGCCATGGGCGGAAGAAGAGGGAATTCTAAACTCTAATTGTCCTAAAAATATGCAGAGTACACTGTGTCGTTTTAATGGAATATTTGTTTTCTTTAAAAGCAAAAAAAAAAAAAAAAAAGGTCCATGGGGTTTAGTCTGTGTGGATTTACTCATGCGTGTGAAAAACTGTGAAGGGAATTTGGCCCTATGCACCTCAGATATTAGAACCATATTTCAAAAGCATGTGAATGGTGCATGATGAAGGAGACGGATCATTCTGCTGGTTCCATACTGTTCTAATTACACCTTTGTATGTTAGAGTCACACAGAGATGCTGCAAAGGAAGACATTTCTTCAGGGACAGAATCATGGGATGCAAATATCAGGAAGGGATGAAGTCGGGCCAAGGGTTGAGTGCTTTTAGCTCCAGATCCTGGTTGGAAATTGAACCCTATGGTGCTTTTGGAGTTGTGATGGGAGAGTTGTGCTAAGAGATGTTCTTCCATGGGTCAACTGAAACAAGATCATGTATCATTCTTTAAAATGCTGCTATAACCCCAGATGTTGTAGGACAGGCAGAATATTGATCTTATAATGTGTTTTAAACTCCATATTTAAACATAGCATAATGTAGTGATATATTATGTATCTAATAAAGTTTTCCCAATTAGCTTGATAGGTAGAGCATAAGACTCTTAATCTCAGGAGTTTGTGAGTTTGTGCCTTACGTTGGATGACAGATATTACACAAATTCTACTTGGTCTTCTAATAAAAACTCAGAGCCAGATATTGGGGAAAAAGTAAAAGATCAGAGAGACAGAGGACCAAGCCACAGCCACTTCTCACCTAGCCACTTCTCAGGGATCCTCAAACTGAACACCCGAGTCCTCAGTTGAGAGGGATGGGAGCACAAGTGAAGGGCTGAGCTCATGCCTCCTTGGATTTCATTCTCTGCCTAGAAAGGTCACTTCCTGGTTCAACTTTCCTAGTGCTAGGATTAAAGGCATATTATTTCCCAAGTACAGGGAACAGAGGCATGGGATCTCAAGTGCTGGGATTAAACCTGTGTGCCACTACCATCTGGCTCTGTTTGGCCTGGAACTCACAGAGATCCAGACAGATCTTCAGGTAAATTATTAGATACATAATATAACACTATAGCGTATTTTTGTTCTATACTTTAATGTCAGGACTCGGCATGGAAGAAAAATGCAGGATATAGTGTGAATGCAGAGGCTGAGGTTAGGTAGACATTCAACCAGCTTTATGGAGGTGGTGGGTAGTCATTCAGGCTAGGGCTGGACCACAGGAAGGCCATGTGTCCAGGAGGCTGATAGATGCTCAGACTTGTCTTGTTCCCTTCCTGGCTTAACTCTGCTACTTTGTGCTCTGGATCTTTGAGGAAGCATTCCAACCTCTCTGGCTTCTCTCTTTCAGCATGAGGACAACATGCTGGGCCTGCTCTTTGGTGAACTGGTCATGAAAGGAACAGTGAGCTGCCGGGGAACACCAGTGTGTGTGAAACCAAAGCTAAGGCAACTTCCATCTTCCTTTAGAACTGTGTCCTGGGCATACATCTGCAAATAGTGTCACAGAAACATCCTCGTTTGGGAACTCTTTTCTCAGGAGACTGTAATACGCACAAGGAGGACATAATTTGCCAAAGGAGAAGGGTCAAAAGAGAGAAAAACCAGTGTTAAATCCTGCCTTTCCTTCTCTCTGAAATGTTGCCTCCTACACAGGAAGGAACAGTTTGGGATGTGCATTGTCACCATGGAAACAAACAGCCAAGGTCACTAGACTGAAGGAGCCTGTGGCCCACTGGTGCTGGATCATTCTAGCTGTTTTTTGAAGTTGAAGCCTAGTCTTTGCCTCAGGAGATGAACTTGAGCCCGTCCATTGCAGGTCATGGTCAGAGGGGGCGGCAGAAATTGTGTTTCCCCCTTTCCCTCCACTATTCATGTTAGTACCACTTCAGTTTGCCTCCTGGGCGTGGTCATGGGTCTCCTGCACCTCCAAATTGCGGCCACGCCCCCGCCCACAGAGCGCTCTCCCAGGGCACGCCCCTGGGCGTGTCTGCATGCTCACCCTTCCTTAAAAAAAAAAACAAAAAAAACAAGTGGCATTGATTTCTTTTTTCTCTGCTCTCCCTTCCTTCCCTCTCTCTCTCTCTCTCTCTCTCTCTCTCTCTCTCTCTCTCTCTCTCTCTCTCTCTCTCTCTCTCTCTTTCTTCTTTCTTTCTTCTTCCTCCCTCTACCCTCCTCTGGATATCCAAATTTCCCAATAAAACTCTAAATGGCATCTGGCAGTGTGCTTCGTCTTTCCCCGAGCAAAATACTAATAATCCTGGCCTTTCTTCTTGCACTGTCTGTGTTCAGGGGGCTGAAATCTGGCTCTTTCATCCCTGAGTATTTTCTTATTTTGCCATCACATGTGATTAAATGATTCTTTACATTGACCACCACACCCTTATTCCTGTCTTTGATTTTCAGCCATGGTTCAGTCTAATACTAGCTCTGTTTGTCTCTCTCTGATTTTGGTTAATTATAAAATTGAAAGGGAATATCTAGATGCAGGGGCTCTGGTTTAGGGTGTTAAAAATGTGGTTTATGCCTTTGAACAATCTGCTCACACTGGTGTAGTTAAGTGGACAGATGGATATAATGTTTATGTACTCTTTGCTCTGTGATGGGCACTTTCGGTTATTGTATCTTTCAGTCCTTCCAAGGAAACTGTGAGGTAGGTTCATATTTTTTTCATTTTATTTATTTTATATGTGTTCAGGGGCACACATGTCACTGTGTGAGTGTGAGTGTGTATGTGTGTGTGTGTGTGTGTGTGTGTGTGTGTGTACTTGAGAGCACAGGTCAGGGGACAACCTTTGGAGTTGTTCTCTGCTTCCACTGTGTGGGTACCAAAGATCAAACACAGGTTGTTAGACTTTGGAAGCAGTTGTCCTTAACAACATCTCA
Organism: Sigmodon hispidus; assembly: GCA_004025045.1. Lineage (NCBI taxonomy): Eukaryota > Metazoa > Chordata > Mammalia > Rodentia > Cricetidae > Sigmodon > Sigmodon hispidus. The sequence goes on from PVIH01006375.1 coordinate 32,477, forward strand.
CATAAGAGGCTTGTGCTGGCTAGCTTTATGTTAAATTTTCACACACTAGAATCCTTTTAGAAGAGCAAACCTCAACTGAAAAAAATTCCCCACCAGACTGACCTATGGGTAAGCCTGGGGAGCATTTTCTTAACTGATAATGTGGGAGGGCCCAGGTCACTTTGGGAATGCCACTTCTCGGCTGGTTATCCTACATGTTATAAAAAAGGAAGCTGAGCAAGCCACAGAAGTAAACTTGTAAGCAGCATCCCTCCATGGTCTCTGCATCAGTTTCTGCCTCCAGGTTCCTGCCTTGAGGTTCTGCCCCAACTTCTCTGGATGATGAACTGCAAGCTATAAGATAAAATAAATCCCCCTTTCCTCCTCCAGTTGCTTTTGGCCATGGTGTTTTATGACAGCAATAGGAAGCTAACTGGGATCCCATGCTTGTCAGTTTAATGAATGGCAGATGCAAGTCTTCCGATAGAAAAACCCAGAATTCTTTTATTAAGCAGAAAACTGAGAATCTAGTCCCACCTGAGATATTAGGTTACAACATAATGACAACCAACATGTGACATTGCATATGTTGGTCAACTTCTCCAAACACATTTTCTCACTGATCAAATGAATATTGGTAGCATCTTCTCTACCCTCAAAACAGTGTCAGAACTCTGTATAAAGCATTTGGAGAAAAAAGGTGGTTTAGTGTTTGTTTTTTTCTGATGCGAAGTCACTAATGTCTACTGTGCACACATAATGCTTGGGCAGCATATCATAATGTCCTCTATCTGATAAATACAGAGTTTGACTGTGCTTACTGGACACTTAGTGCTGGGAGATATCTTCTAACACAACCCCTACATTAACTGTTAAGACTGGTAAAAGGCTGGTAAAAGTCACCTTACCTGCTCAAGGTCCAGAAGGGAGGAGAAGCAAATGTGAGCTGCGATTCAGTCTTCCTAACATTTGGTTCCTATCCTTGTGATCAACATACCATCTTCAAAGCTTCATTGGAGACCAAAAACCTCAAGGGTGTTCTTTCCCAAACTTTCCACCTTGAGCTGTCATGAGATGTACTGTCCCTGATGCCTTTCTGTGAGTAGACAAACCCTAACAATGGGTCTTTTATGTGATGATCTGTGTGGTCAGAAGGAACACTATTCTCTAAGGCAATGCAAAGCGATTTCACTAGAAGCCTCAGTAAAGAGAAAGCTGCTATTATTAGGAGGGAAAGACTCAAACAAGGCTCAACATAATTTGTTTACTGGGTTTTGGTTTTTGATTTATTTTTGTTCATTTCTGTTCAGCTCCAGCAGCATGGAGGGTCATAAGCTCTTGCTTCCTTCTGTGCAAGATGCTTTCAGATATGAATGATAACCTATAAATGATAATCACTCTTTTATATGTGTGGCTCCAATGCAGTTATCTCTTATTTTATCTCTTTGCCACTGGAAAGAAGCATGCTAGGCAATGAGTGTATAATGATAAAGCCTGTCTCTGTTGGAATGTGCCTTTCTGCATGATAAACTGAAGGCAGATAAATCAGGAGTCCAGGGGGAGGAGTGACGGAGTGTTTGTGCTGTACTGGAAAGGTGCACAAAGACTGGGTGCATGGAGATGAGTATATGGAGAGGGAGGCGGGGTGCATGGAGACTGGGTGCATGGAGATTGGGTGCATGGAGATTGGGTATGTGGAGACTGGGTGCACAGAGACTGAATACATGAAGACTGGGTGCATGGAGACTGGGTACATGGAGACTGGGTGCATGGAGACTGGGTGCATGGAGATTGGGTATGTGGAGACTGGGTGCACAGAGACTGAATACATGAAGACTGGGTGCATGGAGACTGGGTACATGGAGACTGGGTGCATGGAGACTGGGTACACGGAGATTGGGTGCATGAATACTGGGTGCACAGAGACTGGGTATACAGAGACTGGATACACGGAGACTGGGTATACAAAGACTGGGTACATGAAAACTGGGTACATGGAGATTGGGTGCATGAATACTGGGTGCATGGAGACTGGGTACATGGAGATTGGGTGCATGGAGACTGGGCACACAGAGACTGGGAAGTGGGGAATGGGGAAGAAAAATCAAGGAGCTGAAATAAATGAGATTGAGCAACTACTTGAATGTTAGAGAAGAAGAGAGTGGGTGGGAAAGTGATGATCATAAAGTTTTGGCTATGCATAATTGAGAATGGAAATCCAGGTAACAAAACTATTGGTGACACAATCCACTTTGTGCTGCTGTAACAGGTTACCATTGTTGCTAAGGAAAGGAAATTGATTTCTTATAGTTCGACAATCCAGCATCAAGGTACTGACATCTGGTATGGACCTTGTTGTTTTGTGTAGAAGACATTATTTCTAGGCAACAAAGCTTGAGGAGAGGTGGGGAAGGAGGAATGAAACCATCTCATTTGTAAGTTATCATTCCTAGCTATTGACCTTAGTCTACAAAGGAGATGCTTCCATGACTACCTCTTAGAGGTCCTACATCATAACATAGTTTCAGTGACAACTGAATTTAAACACAAAGGAGACCATGTCATCCCAGAGAAGAAGTGCTACAGGATATTTATTGTGGTGCAAGTTTTGAACTGGAGGTGTTGACATGACATCCAGAAAGCTTTTGGAAAATAAGTATGGGAACTTTTTGTTGCATGAAGCTGGAGTGTGAGACAGAGGAGGTTTGGGAGTTGTGGATGGAAATATAGGCACATGAAACCTTACATATGGCTGAAATAGCTAAGGGTGAGTGGGAACAGAGGGCAAAGTGCTGTCCTTCAGGGACCAGCTAGTTCTTGGAGGTTGCCAGAGGAAGGAGAGAAAAAGCAGGAACACTTAAAAGTTGGACAGGATGGCAGCATGCCCAGGCACTAAATAAATAGAGGTTTTCCAGAAGGCATGACCAGCCATGGAGGGATGCAGAGAGTACTCTAGCCTGATGACTTGCAGGTAATCAGTATCACTCAGAGATCTGTTCTTCATTTACTTGCCGTTAATTGCTACCTAGTTCTACTTTCACCTATGTGTGCTTCTATAGGAACTGATGGATGTTTGCAGTGACTCTCTGTGAAAGATACCCAGGGAGAATGCTGAGAAGAGCTGGAGACAGTGATGGTGGGGGCGGGGCTATAGGCTCCTATAGGAATCAGATATCTTGAATTTCCACCCCGCCCCAGTGACTCAGTCTTTAATATGATGGCCAATTAACTGGCAGTATCTTTTCTAGTGGTATATTTTAAATATATAAGAATGTCATAATGAAGTCAATATTGCCACTTCTGATTATGCTTAATTTCTGGGTATCGATTAATGTGTATTTTCATGTATATTGGTTATAACCCAAGTTACCTTAAAATGAACTTTATAAATAAGTGAATAGATTTGGATAATAGATTTGGATTTTTTGACAGAGTAGCTGATGTTATAGGATTTATAGTTACTTTTTTGTGAGTCTTTACAGTAATAAAAAAATGCAATATTGAGCACTGACTGTTCTTCCAGAGGACCTGAGTTCAATTCCCAGCAAAACCACATGGTGGCTCACAACCATCTATGATGAGGTCTGGCACCCTCTTCTGTAAAACTGTATGCATAATAAATAAATAAATCTTTAAAAAAAAAAAGAGTAACTGAAGGATATCTAGATCAGGTTGGCCCAGACATGCTTGTGGGCTACTGTCTTGATTCCTTTCATTGAAGAGGGAAGACCCACATCTACCTACTATGGGCGGCCTCATTCTCTAGGCAGGGGATCTTGAACTGTGTAAGAGTAGAGAAAGTGAACTAAACAAAACTAGGCATGAATATATCTCCGCTCTTGACTGTAGATGTGACCGGTGCTTCAGGTTCCTGCTGCCTTGACTTCACTACAATGATGGGCTATTATCTGAAGTGTGAGCTCAAACCAACTTTTTTATCCCTATGTTGCTTTTGTCAGAGTATTTTATCACAGCATCAATAGAGAAAACTCAGATAATGGAACTGGGGAGACCGAACAGTTGGTACAGTAATTGCCATGGACTTTTCTCATGAACAGAACATGAGTTCAATCCTCAATACCCATTTCAAAAAGAAAAAGAAAAAAGCCAGTGTGTACTGTGTGCTTGTAAAGATCTTCACCCTGGGGATACAGAGATGGGTAGTTCCTGGGGATAGATGCCCAGCCAATATAGACTGATTAATGAATTCCAGGCCAGTAAGAGACTTTTGTCTCAAGAACAAGTAGGCTAAACTCTGAGTTTTAGCACCTAAGGTTGTCTTAAGGGCAAACCTGCCTGCATTTATATGAACACGCATGCGTGCACATTCTCCCGTCTACCTCCTCTCATGAATGGGGCATGCCTGTTCTGGACTCTGCTATGAAATAGATCTGCAATTTCTTGGGGGTTGTTTACTGCCTTTAAGATAATGTACATTGCATGGCTATGTTGTCACTCAAGTCAGCGAGGCAGGAAATCAACAAGGACAGAATACAGAGCAAACAAATTTGCAGCAAACTGGAGATGTCATAAATAGTCAGAGTCTGCAATTTCAGTGTGTAGATGGATTTTTCTTTGGGCTGCCTGCTCACAAGACTTATTATTAATTATAAAAGCTTGGTCTTAACTAGTTCTTATAACAAATTAATCCATATCTTTTAATTTACATCCTTTTACATGGCTTGGTTTCCTTTACTTTGTACTGTTCATCCTGCTTCCTCCACCTCTGGTTGGCAACTCCGCCTTCTTCCCAGTGTTCTCTCTGTCCCCAGAAGCCCTGCCTATCTCTCCTGCCTAGTTATTGGCCATTTAGCTTTTTATTACACCGGTCACAGCAACAGATCTTCACACAGTGTACACATATCCCACTGCATCAATGGACTTTCATTTTGCATCTCAAATTTCATGTGTGGCCAGTGGATAATTATTTAATAGTCATTTATATGTGTCTAATCTTGTTTGTTTGTTTGCTTGCTTTTGGGACAGGGACTCAAGTCTAGGCTGGCTTCGAATTCTGTTTGTAACTGAGGATGACCTTTGGAATGATGAAATTTCCTGACTCTACCTTTGAAATGCTGAAATTGAAAGCATGTGTCAGACACCTGGTTCTTGTTCTCTCTCTCTCTCTCTCTCTCTCTCTCTCTCTCTCTCTCTGTATATGTGTGTGCCCACATGCAGACCAAAGGTCAATTTCAGCTGTTGTTCCTCAATAACTGTTCATTTTGATTTGTTTTTTGAAAAAGAATCTTTCATTGGGACCTAGAGCTCACAGACTAGGCTAGGTTGAGTGGCCAATGAGGTCCAGGGATCCATTTGCTTGCACCTGCCCAGCACTGGGATTCTAAGTATCTGTCACTATGACTACCAATTTTCTTTTTATGTGAGTGCCAGGGACTATGCCTGCAAGTAAGCTCTATATTGGCTAAGCTCCTTCTTAGCTCCTCAGCTCTTTTAAATATGCAATCTCACCCATCCTCAGGACAGTAAAATCTATTCATCTCACAAGTCAGAGATACACTATACTAAGGGGCATAAACTCCACATTTGTGTCATGCAAAGACTTATTTTATTGTCTCTGAATTGCTGTTTTTTCTCATTTCCCATAGTACCATAGAAAGATGATAAATTATTTTCCCCTTAAACTTGAGAACATTCTTATGTAATTTATAGATAGTCTACATTTCACTGTGAGTTTGCAAACCACTTAGGAATGCTGTGAATTATTTTAAAAAACCTTAAACAACCATCCAAATGACCTGCTCTATTTTGTGATCATCCCTGGGCTGAGAATGCATTTCTGCCTCAAAGACAAACTGGTGTGAAGGGAAGTTCTTGTCTCTGGGAAAAAAAAACGACATTTTCTATCAAACCTGTGAGGCTGAGTAATTGATTAGAACTTGAATGATTGTGAAAGGTTTAGAAAGTTACAGGCCCAGAGCCTAATCATGATTTATCTCGGGCTATTTTCAGTCCCCTTAATAACAATGCCTTGATCTCTGTCTGATTGCCCATCCAGGTGACAATAGGTAAAACTCTTTTTGAAATGTGTTAACTTCACAGACCATTAGCTTCCACCAATTCAAAGGCTTCGAATGCTGTCCAATAATGGCTGAGGCTTCTAGCATGTGCTTTCACGCTGCTTTGTATTAATTTGTCTACTAATTTCTTCACCAATGTGCTTGAGAAATGTTTTGATTTATGACGTTCTTTTTTTCTCTATCACTATAAAAACTTCATCACACTGTTATCACATCAGAAGACTGAATTTAACATAACCTAGATCTCTGTTTCTGGGCCATGGTTACTCTACTTGGCTCCTGAATAAACTGACTTTTATCCCTTTTGAGGTGAGAGTTGTGTTTATATATTTATAGCAGAAACAAAGAAAAGCTGGTTCTCTGGCATAAAGTCCTGTGGTAGGGTAAATACCATAGCCAAGAGAGGCCAGCAGGTTCCTATGGGTCATTGAGCAGATGAATCATGTTGGGAGACAGGAAGAGGGCAGTCTCTGTGGCCATTACCTGTCACTGTGAGTTTTTGAATGGAGCCTTGGGAGCCCAGGAGGGGGCTTTGGTAGTACTTTCTTACATGTCATCACTGGTCACTGTAGTACTCAGAATAGATGTAGGAATTCTACAGGCAAAGAAGGAAGTAATGTCGTCCTAATTCACTGACTTACTCATTCATCCCATAAACCTTCCATTTTCATCCTTCACCAGGAACCTGCCCATCAAAGTCCTCAGGGTGATGCAGGGGAAAGTAGACTGTGGTGACTTGAAAAGAAAACGGCCCCTTAAGGGAATGGCACTATTAGAAGGTATAGTCTTGTTGGAGAAAGTGTGTCAGTGTGAAGCTGGCTTTGAGCTCTGTTTGCACAAGCTTCCCTCAATGGGACTTCCCTCAGAGAATGACTTCCTGTTGCCTCCAAGTCAAGATGTAGGACCCTTAGCTCCAGCACTATCTCTGCCTGCACACCATGCTTCCCACCATGATGATAATAGACTGAATCTCTGAAACTGTGAGTGGGCGCCTCAATTATAAGAGTTTCTGTGGTATGTTGTCTCTTTACAACAATAAAATCCTAACTAAGACAAAGACTTCTTTTAGGGCAAAAAATTACTAATAGTAAACAAGGAAGGGGAAAAAAAAATCACACCTTCAAATTATTTGGGAAACTTTTCTTTAAAAAAAAAAAAATAGAAAAACCCCCTCACATAGCACACTTATTTTATTTGCCAAGGCACTCATTGAATTTCCTTACATGGAAATACCAGATTCTTCCTTCCTCGTTTATTTTATGGAAATTTCTAACTTTGTCCTGCTATGATTTCACTGTGTCAGCTCCATGCCTTATCCACCCACATCTCCACGCTCCCCAGTGACAGGCAGCTCAGACAGAGGAAATATGTAGGGCTTAAGTTTGGAAACACTTGCCTCATACAAATTGTTCTAAGCATTCTTTGGGAGCTTTTAAGAGTATGTTCTTAGTGCAAGAGATGCAGCCCTCACACTATGAGTCTGCTAAACTTTTAATCAAAATGTCACTGGAGAAGAACAATTTGACGTCTAAGAATATTTTCAGATTTCAAAGTCTGATTTTTTGAAATGGAAAAATATAATTGGCTATGGGGCATGAAATTTAAAAGCAAGTATTGGGAAAAATTTGACTATTTTTTTGTCTAAAATGATTTATTTTCCACTTAGGCATAGCTGGGAAAGATATAAAAATGGGCTTTAAAATATAAAAATCAAGTTTCATATATATATATATATATATATATTTAACAATAAATATGTGTCAGAACCTTTCACTGACACCAAAGTTAACATACCTACAATCTTTGGAAAAGTGTCTTCATGTGAAAAAGATTAAAATGACAGATGCCATGTTAAAAACATCTCCAATCTTAAAATCTTTATTTTTTCTAAAATTCAAAACATTTTAAATGCTTTACATGACAACTTGACCCCATGTGATGGGTCACAGCCATAATGCAGCAATTTGCATAATGCATATGCAAATACCATAGAAAATTATTGTATAAACAATATGCACAACATATTCAAATTATATTTAGACTTGGGCCTAATCAACTATTTCATTATATATCACATATCACACACATTGTCCATATATACCCATATACATATATATACATATATATATATACATTATATTATACACACACACATTTTGGAAATATTCTAAAAACAAAAAGAAAGAAGGAAAATATTCCGAAGTGCTTCTAATCCCAAGCATTTCAAATGAAACACCCATCTGTGTTAATTATATGTTTCAGTTATTATTAATACAATAACAGCAAGTATTTATAATTTCATTGTATTACAATATTCCCATCATATGCCAGGAATGATGCCCCCTTGTTGATGTTGACATTAGTGTTCTCTGTGGTGGGAATGTTTATTTGTATGCAGTGAAAAATCATTCTTTAGATTAAAAAAAAAAAAAAACTATTTTGACCATGGCAGGACACCATAGAAGAAGTAGGAGAGGAAACTGAGGTTCAGGCAGAAGGAAGACAGAGTCAGACAGACTCCATCCAGCCACCAAGAAGATGCATGGAGGACTACAGGTAAGCTAGAGGCCGTGGGCTATGTGGCAGAATAGATTAATGGAAATGGGTTGAATTAAGATGAAAGAGCTAGCTAGCAAAGTGCCTGAGACATAGGCCAAACAGGATGAAATTAATGTAAGTGTCTGAGTCATTTTCTGGGAGTAAAAGCAGCTGGGCGGGTTGAACCTCTGGCTTGGTTGGTGTCAGAAATCTCATACAACAGATGGTGCCCAATGTGGGGCATGAACACCTGCATAAAACCTGAGAAAGTTTAAAAAGCATTCTAGAGCATAGAAACAGAACCAAAAGCAGCTTCCTGAATTATATAAAGTGAGTCATGATACAAAGATGCTTTGGTATTCGAGCTTGAATTTAAAAATGGAGGTCCCACCAAGAAAAATGGTGGGTCCTGGAATTCTCACAGAAGACTCAGCGTTAATTTAAGGTTTCTGCTTATATTGAACAGAAAAGGAACAGAGTCAAAGACAGTTTTTTGATAGCAACATTTTCTTGGGTCCTCTCTGTTTGCTGACAGTGATCAGAGAAGCAGCTCTTTTGGAAAGCTTTTTGCTTGGTTTTATCAGTGGAAACTGTGTGGCTGTTTGGGAGCTGTGTGCCACTAAGAACTGAGAGGGTAGGCATGACTTCAGCTCCTCTGCCATGTTGAGAAGCTGCCAAAAGGGGCAGAGTCAGCAGCATAACAATGCTAGCATCTTAAAAGCTTTTCTGGTTGAAAAGTTATTTAAGGATTCACAATAAACAGATTCAGAAAAGAAAAACCTTTAAATGGGTTAAAATGTGTGTGAAAAAAATACATAGACTGGGAGAGGAAAGAAAAGGGATTAGAAAACTCCTTGAAAAAGAGAAATAGAGGAATAAAGATATAAAAATCCACATAAAGATGGCAAATACACAAAGAGTCTAGATTATGGTTATTATAGTGTTTTCTTTTATTTTTTTTAACTTTTAATGAGCTAACTGCAGAAAGACAATGACTGCAAAGGCTGTTAAGTTAAACAAACATATATTTTAATAGTATCTTGACTTTGAAATTTGGGTCTAAGGATATGTTGCTTGGGAAAAGAGTTTCTGTTTTTGTTTCCACAGAAGATAAAAACTTGTGGATTGTTCTCAGGCAAATATGGTTTTATTTGCCAAGGCCACCTAAAAATTCTCTGATGGGAAGATCAGCTTCCAGGATGCCAATTAAAATGATCAAGCCTCTGGACACCATGAGATTGCCAATGCCCCTTAAAAGCAGGACGTAGTAATGTGAATTGCTACCCCCAAATTCCCAAAATATTGCTTATAAATGTTTGTTTTTCATTATAAATGGTTAGTGGTCACAGCCAATCTCTTTCTGAAAAAAGAAGGGGAATATGATATAGTAATGATTTAAAAAAGATGGATTTTGGTTTATTGATACAAATTTAAGGTCAATTATTTTATGCTATATGTATTTTTCTATTTGTTTAAGGTATGATGTTTATGTAACATTTAAAATTTTAATGTGTAATTAAAAATGCAGATTAATAATCACCTATAATAACCAAACTTATAGTCATGTTAGTTAGGTTTTTGTAAGGATACAAAGATATATTTCAATTAGATAGGTAGTCTTCAAACATTTCAAAGACCTACAGAATATGGAATTTAAAATATTTTAAGAACTTAGACTTTTCTAGACAGTGAGACAAGTCTGATCCTGTCATCACCAATATACTTAAAGAGAATGCTGGGCATTGAAGAAACTTCATGTGGAATTTACTTTGTGGCAACAGTTAGCCGTCGGACAAGAAACTGTTCTTGTATTGACTGCTTGGCAGTTTGCTGTATAAACTGGACATGCAGGTTCCATAGGAAAGTGACCTCTGAACTTTGGCAGAATAAGCCAAGGTGGTCCTTCAGTTTCCTGCTTTGCAGAAAAAATTGCCAGGCATTCTTCTGGACACAAGGAGAAGCGACTGATGAACTATACCAGAATTCCTGCATCACTGAAAGGTATGCCAGAGACTCTGGGCATATAGGCTGAAGATGGATGCCCTAATGTTACAAAGGAATCTTGGGTGACTGTCCAGGCAGATAGATGTCATCTCTGTCATTTTTAGATTTTGGAAGTTGTTTGCACTTCCTGTTTACTTGGGTAATATTATATCCTTCTGTGGTCTTTGATGTAGTTGAAGATTACATAATTATAGGTATAGTTTTTCTTAGATATTTTAAAAGGTATATTAGATATGAAACTTTAGACTCACAAGGATAGGTAGATGATAGAATATTTTCTTTAATTTTGTTAATTATAAATAGACTAGATATTGTAACTGTAATTCTTGCTTGATAATTGTTTTGTTATATGTAATTTTCCTATATTAAAATTGAAACTTTCCTTTTTGATTAGACAGAAAAGAGGAAGTGTGGTGGGAATGTTTGTCTGTATGCTGTGAATATCATTCTGTAAATAAAGGAACTGTTTTTGCCTGTGTCTGGCACTATAGGTAGGCAGGGAAATTGAGGTTCAGGTAGGAGGAGGGTAAAGTTGGACAGACTCCATCTAGCTGGCAAGAAGAAACATGTAGGACTACAGGTGAGCCAGGAGCCATGGGCTACGTGGCAGGTAGATTAATGGAATTGGGTTGATTTAAGATGAAAGTGTTAGCTAGCAATGTGCCTGAAACATAGGCCAAACAGGATGAAATTAATATAAGTGTCTGAGTCATTTTTGGGGAGTAAAAACAGTCGGGCAGGTTGAACCTCTGGCTTGGTTGGGGTCAGAAATCTCATACAACAGTTCTTTTTTGCCTACAAACCTTGGAACACTCAACTTTTAGTATGTAGGACTAAATAAAACAAGTGTCAGATTTCTTCTGGTCACTACCATGATTTCATTGTGAATATAGAAACAGAAAATGTTTGAAGATTCAGTTTATGCAGAGTCTCTCTCTGCAGGACATTATCCAATGGTCACATTTTGGAAGCTCTCCATGTGCTCAAATGTGTGTGTACAGAATTTTAGGCCTTGTAATTAGTGGGTTTATAGTAGTAGAGGGAACAGATGTGTAAGAAAACTAGTTATACCTCATTGGGGTAAGTATTTTCTTAGAAAATCTTATTAGCTGTCAAGTAGAGGATCTAGGTAGACTATTCTGAAGAAGAGGGGAAAGGTTTCCAGATGGGGTAGTGGAAAGATTGCAAGAGGCAGAGATGGTAGATGATTACATCAAAATAGTGTTTCTGGGACACAGCAGAGCAGTTTTATGTATGAACTTACAGTGGTTGTAACAGCGTGCGCCAGACCTATCTATACAAGACCAAGCCAGTCAAAATACTAATGTGTGTGTGTGTGTGTGTGTGTGTGTGTGTATATGTGATATTTATGAAGTCCCACCTCTAACACAGGACCTATTGATAACTGATAGCTTCTGAAATAAGGACAGTCTATTTTATTTAGGGTTTTTTTTTTCCTTCAGCCTGATAGAGGTTGACCACACTCCAATAAATGGCCCCCACATGAAGGAGTATATGGTCAGCACAAATTTGACTTGAGAGAAAGAGAGAGAGAGAGAGAGAGAGAGAGAGAGAGAGAGAGAGAGAGAGAGACTAGGAAGGTAGGGATGAATATGGGTGGAATTAGGAGGAGGAGTTGAGAGTGAATATCACTAAAGGACACTGTATAGAATTCTCAAAGATTTAATAAAGAACATTTTAAAGAAGTTTCTAAAGGATAAATTATCTCATTTTCTTGTTATTTCATTTCAGCCATTTTTAAACAGAAGCGGTTGAACAGAATTTGTTCTCGTTAGTGTTACCTGTCAAATTGTCCTAACTTAAAAACTGCCTGAAAGCATCTTAATGAGGAATTTTCTAGATCAGGCTGTTGTGAGGGCATGTCTATGGGAGATTGTCTTGATTGTTAATTGACATAGGGAAAACCAGCCTATGGTGGGTGGCACCATTCCCTAGGCTTATATCCCCGAAGGACAGAAGAGGCAAACAAGCAGGCAGGCAGCCAGGCAGCATCAATACATTCAGTTTCTCCTTTTCTTGACTAGATGTGGTGCAACTGGGTACTTCTGTGATGACCATGTAATCATGGGCTGTAACCTGAAAGTGTAAGCAGAATTATTTCTTCCTCTCTTAAATTGCTTTTTCATTACATTTTTATCTCCACAACAAATAAAACTAGAAAACAATTCCTCTGTAATCTATATTCCTGTTATTTTACTGCCTTGGATTCTATCTTATCAGTAATGAAGGACATTAGGTCTTTGCATTTTTATTTCTGTAGAAGATCTGTTCTGCCAATGACTGTCTTCCAAGAAACCACCATCTTGGGGCATTCACTGCACCATGTTGCAAAAGATTTCAACTGGGCCTTCTACTTATACCCCCTCGTGGGGGTATGGGAGGGTCATGAGACCCTCATTCATATATACAGCTCTTTGTAGCACCTGTTGTATAAAAGTTTGCCTTAATTGTAGTGGACTCTGAGAGGAACTGGAGGACAGAAGCTGGAGATGATTGGAGATAGGGTGGTGGTATTTATGCAGCTATGGAAAAGCCCTCATTCCTTTTGGTAAAGCTTTTAAGGTGGTGCCTGCTGGGGTAAGAGCATCCATTTCCTGTAAACAACCCTTTACTTATGCTCTATAGAAGCACAAAACATAGCTGTACAATTCTTTTTAATTTAAGAAATAGTTTACAAAGTAGCAGGCTCCTTTATAGCATTTTCCATAACACTATTTTGGTTGGCTTTTCCCACATCATTTCCTCTTTCCTATTCCCCATTCCTGCTTATACCTTTTTACCCCCAGTATTTCTTCATCCACTTTTAATTAATTAATTAATTTTGAGACAAGATTTCTCTGTTTAACAGTTCCAGCTGTCTGGAACTTGCTTTGTAAACCACAGTGGCCTTGAATTCAGAGACCCGCCTGCTTCTGCCTTCTGAGAGCTGAAACTAAAAAGCATGCCTCATCCATTTTCAATACACGTGCTGCATTCTCTCATTCATCTCTTTTAAGACCTCCTTTTCTTTCTCTCATGGTCCTTTTATAGTTTCTTGGCCCCTACATGTACTCACTCCTATTAAATACAAATATGCAAAAATTAGAAGCTAGAATCAACACATGAGAGAGAACATTGTTATAATATTTTCCAGTTCTACCCATTTTACTGCAAATTTTACTTTTTCTTATGGTTGAGTAAACTTTCACAGTGTATATACTTCCCTCTGTTCTCCCTCCTTCCTTCCCTCCCTTCCTTCTTCTCTTCCTCCCTCCTTCCTTTCTTCCTTCCTTCTTTTTTTCCTTAGCACAGCAAGGCAATTTTTTTTTTCTGCAAAAAGCATTTGCCAAGACCTAACCAGACTAGCAAGGCACACTGAGGTTAACATGCCTTCTGACTTTTATTCCTGATGTAGGTGCTGATGCTTCTCATCCTGTTGAAGGGAACTTGACTTCATAATCTGATGAAGCTAATCATCACAAAGGGAAAGTTCAGGAAATAAGAGTGCTTGTTGGGCTAACAGCTTTTGATTAAAAAAGAATTCCCCCCATGCTGCCCCCTCCCACTTGAACTTAAGCTAACATGGCATTTATTTGAAGTTTCTATTAAAAGCCAATCATTGTTATAATTGATGGTTTAGGTATGGCTTAATATGAGCCCATGTTTCCATGAGGTAGTGCCTTGACCAAGTGATTAACCTGTCCTAAGAAATACTATTCTTTTTAATCATAAGGGGTTTTATCTTAACAGGTCATTGTTGCTATATTTTATTTGTCTTGTTGGAAAGCTAACCCTATAATTATTTAGGAATCAGATTAGAGATCAGGATCTCCAAAATATTTTTGGCATATTAGTCTCTGGTAAGGATGAAGCTTTTTTGAATGTTAGCTAAGAAAGATTACTTTTCTTTGGGGTCTTTTTACCTTGGGTAGCCAATTTTTATCACCTATCCCTAACATCTCCCTTCTGAAGGGGTAGCCATTGACTGATCTGGCTTCTTCAAGCTGAATTTGGGGTGCTGGAAACTACATTTTAAACATCCATTCATTTGTGGATGCATATTCAGCTTCCATTTCCTTGCTATTGTGAGAGAGCAGCAATGAACCTGGATGTGCATGAATCTCTATGAAAGGCTGTAGAGCCCTGAAGTGGTACATCCAGGTCATGTGGGTTCTGATTTTAGTTCTGGGAAATCCTCTAGAATGGTGTCTATAGTGTACATGCCAAAGTGCGCTCCCACCAAGTGTGGGTGAGGATTAACTTGCCCCACATCCTCCCTGGTATCTGTTGTTACTTCTTTTCTTGATGATTACCATTCTGATCGGGGAAGTGGAATTTGATTTGTATTTTTCTGACCCTCAGGATGTTTGTACTAGTTGGCTCACTTGATACAAACTCAAGTTGTCAGGAAAAAGATGATCTCTTGAGAAAATGCCTCCACCAGATTGGTGTATAGGCAAGTCTGTGGGGGCATTTTCTTGATTAATGATTGATTAGAAGGGCCCAGCACACTGTGGGTAGTGCCACCTCTGGGCACATGGTCCTGCCTTGCATATGAAAGCAAAAGTAATAAACCATAGGAAGCAAGCCAGTTACTTGCTCTCCTCCATAGCCTCTGCTTCAGTTTCTGCCTCCAGGTTGCTGGTCTATTTGAGTTCCTGCTCAGACTGTTACCTGGAACTGCAAGATGAAATAAACCTTTTCCTCCCCAAGTTGCTTTTGATCACAATAGTAGAAAGCATATTGGGACAATGGTCCTATTAAAATAGTTTTAAAAAATTATTGGCCTGTTTTTTTAATGCTTCTGTCAGTTTATCTTTATTGGCTAGCTTAAGTTTCTTGAGTTCTTTGAATATTAATCCTCTCTCAGATATACAGCTGGCAAAGATTTCCCTCCATTCTAAAGTTTACCTCTTCATGCAAAATTAGCTGTTTCCTTCTTACTAGAGAAGATTATTTTAAATTTCATGTTATCCCTTGTATTGATTGTTAACCTCATTTCCTGAGTGGCTACAGGCCTATTCAGAAAGTTCTTACCTATTCCTATATCTTGATTTCATTTTTCTCAAGCATTGTTAGAGTTTCAGGGCTTATATTAATGTCTCTGATTCATTTGAAGTTGATGTTTTTATGCAAGGTGATAGATAAGGATCCATTGACATCCCTCTACCTGTGGCTATCCATTTTTCTCAGATCTATTTGTTAAAGGGGCTGTCTTTCCACTCTGAATATTTCTGACATCTTTAAAGAAAATCAAGCGGCTATGTGTGCATGGGTTTGGATCCGGATCATTTACTTTGTCTGGTCCTGTGCCAGTACCATGCTGTTTCTGTTACTATGGCTACGCAATATTGCTTGAAATCAGGTATCATTTGAGCTCTCCAGTCTTATGGTTTTTGTTGTTCTTGTTGTTTTGTTTTGTTTTCTTAAAGTTGCTTTTACTACTCAGGGGTCTTTTGTACTTTCAAATGAATTTTAAGGCTTTTTTTTTTTCTATGTCTGTGAAGAATGGTTTTGGAATTTTGATAGGGATTGCTTTGAGAATAAACAGTTTGTGATATTATCAACACATTCACAGCATTGATTACTTCAAACTATATGCATGGAAATTTTTTCTTTTAGCACCTTCTTCAATTTCTCTTTTAGTGTTTTAAATTTTCCATTGTAAAATTTCTTCAGTTCCTTTCTTAGGTTTATTCTGACATATATTTTATTGAGATAATTGTGAATGAGTTTGTTGCTTCAATATCTTCCTCAGTATATTTCCTATTGGTATGTAGAAAGGTTACTGATTTGTGTGTGTTAATTTTGTATCCTGCCATTTTGCTGTAAATTCTTATGAGTTTTAAAAGTTCTCTATTGGGGTCTTCTGGGTCTCTTATTTGTAGAATCCCATCATCCGCAGCTAAGCACATCTGCATGGTTCTGAGATTTTCCAGTCCACAGAGAGAGCATCAGTTGACTGTTCAGCTGGTCTGCCAAAGAGCTGAGCCTTTAGATTTTAGGGAAGAGAACTCACAAAGCTGGCTTAATATTTCACTTTTCATCAGGACATTTTGGCATCAGGTAGAGAGTAACCATGGATGAATTTCAGGAATTTGAGTGATTTGGATCCAGTACAGAGAAAATAGCAGCTTAGATTCTAATTTGAAGTGAAGTTCAATTACCCACAGCCAAAAATATCTTTTCTTCTTCCAAGTGGTCTAAGATACTCATTAGGTCTGGCATTAGTCCTGGGGTATTTTTGTGATGAAGTCGGCTCAACATTTGCAGGACAGATGGGGTCACTATCCTTCATGGTGCTCAAGAGGAGAGCCGAGCTGAGCTAGAAGCTAAAATAGATAAAGGACTGAATGAGAAAAAAGTCCCCCAAAGACCCAGTTTTGTCTTAACAATTCCAAGGTCTGTTTCAAAACTGATGCTGTAGAGGTACAAGGCACACGCTTTATGTGAGCATTCCTTGGATTTTGACAATCTTCTGCATGAAATCAACTGGCATCACAACCAAGATAAAGAGCTCCATCAATACCATGGCACCTTCTCAGTCTGTTTTTATATCACATCTCAGTCTTTATTGCACCACTGATCTGATTATAACCTCCCCAGTGGATTAAATCTTTTCTTTCCACAACTTTGCGTTGTATTTGTAGTCAGACTTTATTTTATCTTTACTGTTGAGTATATCAATTATTGTTTCATGTCCATTGCTGACTAATATCTCACTTGTGGAAATTTATAGTTTGTTTATTCATGCATTTGTTCAGAAGCATTTGGAATTTCTGTGATTCAGGGCACTTATGATTAAGGTGATATAGGCAATGATGTACAAGTTTGGTGAAGGTATGTATTTTTGCTTCAATTTAGTAACTACCTAGGGTTTTTTATTTTTATGAGGACACCTCATAAAAAGTAGGGAGAAATGGAATTGAATTGAAGACCTTAATCCATACACCTATGAACACCTAATTTTTGACAAAGAGGCAAAAAATATACAATGGACAAAAAGATAATATCTTCAATAAATAGTGCTGCCATAGCTGAATGATAGTATGCAGAAGAGTGTAAATAGAACAATATCTATCACCCTGCACAAAATTCAAATTTAAGTGGATTAAAGACCTTAACATAATCCCAGCTACTGAACTTGACAGAAAAGAAAGTGGGAAATACCCTTCAATGCATTGGTACAGGTGACTACTTCCTAAATATAACACTAGTAGCACAGACACTAACAACAATTAATAAATGGGACCTCCTAAAACTAAGAAGCTTCTGTAAGGAAAAGGACACAGTTGATAAGACAAAATGACAGCCTACAAATGGGAAGAGGTCTTCATGAGCCCTACATTTGACAGAGGACTGATCTCTAAAATATATAGAAAATTCAAGAAACTAGAGGCCAAAACCCCAAATAGTCCAATTAAAAATGGAGTTCAGAGCTAAAAAAGGAACGCTCAATAGAAGAATTACAAATGGCTGAAAGGCACTTGCTCAACATCTTTATCCATCAGAGAAATGCAAATCAAAACAACTTTGAGATACCACCTTATACCTGTCAGAATGGCTAAGACCAAAATCACAAATGATAGCCTATGCTGAAGGGGATGTGGAGCAAGGGGAATACTCCTCCATTGCTGGTGGGAGCATAAGATTGTACAGCCACTTTGAAAAGCAGTATGGAAGTTCCTCAGAAAACTGGAAATCAATCTCCCCAATGATACAACAATACCACTATTGGGCATATACCATAAAGATACACATTCTTACCCTAAGAGCATTAGCTCAAGTATGTTCATAGAAGCATTATTTGTAATAGCCAGAACCTGAAAACAACCTAGATGCCCCTCAAATGAAGAGTGGATTAACAAATTGTGGTACATTTACACACAGAATACTACTCAGCAGAAAAAAAAGACATCTTAAAATTTGCAGGCAAATGGATGGATTTGGAGAGTATTGTTCTGAGTGAGATAACACAGGCCCAGAAAGATAGATATGGTATGTGCTCACTCATAAGTGAATTGTAGACATAAAGCAAAGAGTAACCAGGCTACAAACCATAAACCTGAATATCTAGGTAACAGAAAGAACTTAAGAGAAACATCCAGGGATTCCCCCAGGGAAAGGGAAATAGAGAAGATCTCCTGAGTAAATTGGGATCATAGTGGGGAATGAACAAGGGGAGGTAGGAACAAATCATAAGAGAAGGAGATGGTTGAGTAGGAGAAGCAACAGAGAGGGAGAACAAAGAAATGAATATCTTGATAGAGGCAGGGAGTCACTGTTGGGTTAGAAAGAAATCTGGTGCTAAGGAAACCTCCAAGAATTCACCAGGTGTCCCTTGTCTAGGACTCCAAGCAATAGTGGAGAGGGTTCCTAAACAGGATTTCTCCTATATCAAATGAATGACCACCCTAATTGTTATTATAGAACTTGCATAGAGCAACAGATGGAGGCAGAAGCAGAGATTCATAGCTAAGCACCAGGCGGAGCTCCCAGTCCAGCTGAAGAGAGAGATAGGAGAGAGTAGATGAGCAAGGTGATCTGGATCATGAAGAGGAAACCCACAGAGATGGCTGACGAGAGCTATTGGGACTCACTGACTTTGAAATAATTGCGAAGGAACCTTCATGGAAAGGAACTAAACCTTCCAAAGGTAGATGATAGTCAAACAGTGTGGGCAGTTTGTGAATCCTCTTGCAGTAGGATCAGACTATGTTCCTGGTGCATGAACTGACTGACATCTCAGAGCTCATTCCCTACAGAGGAACACCTAACTCGGCCTTGATAGTGAGATAAGGGACTCGGACCTACCTCAACTGGATATGCTAGACCTAACTGATCCACCTTGGGATTCCTTGTCCTTCTTGGGGAATAGATGGGGGGATGAGATGGGATGAGGCTGAGGGAGGAGGAAGGGGAGAAGGAACAGTGGTAGATAAAGAAAATTTTCAAATAAAAAAAAAAACCTTTAATTTTTTTAAAAAGTAGGGAGGGTCATATTTAATCTGCTTCCATCTCATAGAGAAAGACAAATGAAAGCATATGGCTATAGCCATTCTGCATTTCTCTTGCCATGTTTAAGAATGTCCACTGTTGGATGGTATTGTTTATCTAGCATGGTTGTCAAGCTCATCTACACAGTAGGTATGGAGATCTTGTAGTAATGTTTCAGCATGCATCTGCCTCATGCTGGGAATGCTGAACAGCTTTTTATGTGCCTTTGGGCCATTAGTATATTCTTACTTGTGGGATGTTTATTCACATTTTTTCCTGCAGTGGTTTTAGATCTGTTTTAACTGGTAGTCAATCCGATGGCTCTGCCAATGTGCATAGTGACTGCTGTAGTAGGTAGACTGGTTTTGTGTTTAGTAGCATCTTTAAGGGTAAATTTACATTGTAAAAAGCAGAATTCAAAGGCCATTGCATTAAAGCAAAACTATAAAGGAAGCAAATTTAGCTCTTGGCTTGATTTTTCACCCTTTTTAATTATGAAAGATTGGTTAATTTTTATTTCATCTGTGTGAGTAATTTGCCTGCATGTTCATGTATTGCATGCATCTTTATGACTTGAGGAGGCCATAAGAGGGCTTCTGATGCCCCAGAATCTGCATTACAGAGTTATAAGCCACTATGTGGTAGTGGGAATGAAACCTCATTTCTCTGCAAGAACAGCTAGTGTTCTTAACTCTCAAGACATCCCTGCAGACCTTGGTTTTTCTCTCTTGTTCTCTTAAGAATCTAGATAGTAAAGAACAAAACACTATGCTGGACCCTCTAGAGAGGGCAGAAAATAAGGACTCCATACAGGAAAGCTTCTTGGAATACAGAATCATGGCTTGGCTCTGAAGTGAAAAGCTGTGGGGTAACATTTCCATTTTACAGTTTGTTAATTCTCTCAAATTTCTTATCTCCCCAGAGTCCATGGTTTTATAAGTTAAAAAATAGCATCTATAATATGCAACTGGTAGGTGATTCTGAATATGAAATAAGAGAACAAATGTGAAATCCTTAAGCATTCCCAGCATAGTTAATAGTAACTATGTATCCAATATTAGTTTTCTGTTTTCTTATGGACTTGCTTCTCTCAGTGAATCTTCATCCTTCCCACTCTTCGGAGATTCTAGACCTTGCTTACCCCCTGCTTCTATTCCGTCACTATCCATGAGTTTTCTCTCCCAGAGTTTTGTGGAATGCAAGTAGCTTATCTGATTATATATGACTTTATATATGACTCATGTTAATGTGGCAGTGGTGATAATGTTTTAAAATTTCAATAGATTGAGGGCAGAATGAGAAACGGGGGGACTCTGAGGCCTATGGGAGGCAAGGGAGGGTAGGTAGCCTTTTTGGTATTTTTGACCTTTCCCAGAACCCCATAAATCACATTACATAAGTGGTTTCCTCTAGGGAGTTTGCCTGAACTTGGGTATTTCAATTAGTCGTTTCTTTCAAGCCCTCTCCACTTTTTATGAGGTCTTTCCCATCACCTTCTCATGGGCCAAGCCATATAAATGACTTTACAAGCCAACCAATGTTGTTTTTTGATAAGTGTCTGCTTTTCTCCAAATTTATAGTTTCACCATGCTCCTGTTTTTATTGATTGTGCATGATTTAGTGGTGTGCTTCATGGAGCATTTACGAATTTAGAAAAAGAAGTAAGAACATTAAGCTGTTGGAACAAAAACTGGATGGAGTAGACAGGCCTGCTGTAGGTCTTCTGGCCTGTGTTTTAGGAGCCCATCTGGTGTCTAAGCTAACAAATCTTCAAGAGAAGTGTGCATGGTGGTCAGATCTATACTGAAGATGTTGTGAAAGCATAGGCTATTACTGACTAGAAGCAACTACTCTAATATCATGTCTAGATTTTAGGTGAGAATATGTTGATTGTGGTTAGAAAGCAAGTTTTTGATGAATATTGACAAGCTTTACCAGTTATGACATTTATATGGACAATACCCACTGCTACAGTATCTGGAGACAGCAATACTGCTACTTTTTTTTATAATGCAATTTACAATTCCTGATTCTGGTTCCTATTGGTTTGTTTAGTGATGTTAACACATGTTGGTTTTTCTATTGCTTTGAGAGACAGAGGAAACCAACAGAATGCCAACAGCATACAAATAAAACCACACCAACCCTCAGGTCCTAAAACAAGCTAGCCTTTCCGCTGCCAAATCTGTGCTAGGTCCAAGTTAACAAAGAACTTGGAAAGGATGTTTATGGCTTCCAGGAAATAGATGTCTCCAAATGGGTTCTACTTTGAAACTTTACCCACTTTACAAACCAAAAATGTTTCCCCAAATGGCTCGAGAAGATTGCCTTCAAGCAGAGTAACTGAATTGACAGGCATCCAAGTCATCCCCACTTTCTATTCTTGGAAATCCCTTCTTATTCCGAGAAGGAAAAGTCAAGGGAAATGAAAACGGAGAGTAAGGCACTACCTCTTTTTCTGTGACTTTTGATAACTCCTTAGAGACCTATCTGGAGAATCTTTAAAATGGTAAAATATCCTATACACGTATGCATCTCCACCCACTGAACAGAGTTTGTCAGCATTGCGTCTCTATTGGGAAAGGTTCTCTGCTGATAGCAACAGGGCAGGCATGGTTTTGAGATAACTTGGGACTAGAGAGATGGATAATTTCTGAGAAATAATCCATGTCTAAGTGCTGACAATAGGAAAAGGTGCCTAGGGGTATGGGAGGATGTCGGAATTCTTAGCTAAAAAGTTGAAATGAAAAATTCGATACTTAGAGCCACAAAAAGATTTACAAGTGCTCCTGTGTCCTGTCTACATGCCCCCGTGTGCTCTGCTTGATGGAGTCTTTAAGTCATGTTGCTCATCATTTGGTCTTATGTAGTACTTTACTTTCAAAACTGAAAAAAAAAAGAAGTGTGTGTGTGTAAATTGTTATGCATTGTGTGGAGGTTAGAAAGGAGATCTTGTGAAAGGAAGCAGTGTTGGTATTATTCCAATTATAAAAGATGTAAATGCTTATGATATGAGGAAATTTATAGCAAAAGATGCCAGAAAAAAACCTCACCACTAGTTATCTGGCAAAGTTTCATGAAGCATGCTTATCATTTAGGCTAAAGAAGGCACACATGAGAAAAGTGCAAAAAATAAAAATTTAAAAATGAAAAGCTTGGAAAGATCATATAGTGGGGAGTGGTGGATTATACAGTGATTATATTGGATATTTTGGAAGGGGTCTCTTAAAAGATAAAGACACATGGTTAATTGTCTTTGGCTTTTCTTCAGGAGGGATTTGTGTTGTTTTTTGTTAAAGTAAATTTCAGACTTATTTTTGTTTCAAATATGGTCAAATTGAGTTACTTCTCAGGTGTCACCAATCCTTCTAAACTTGCAAGGGACAGCAGATGAAACAGATTTGTTTTTCTGAGGGCAGCTTTTATGTTTTCTTGTAAAAGCTAGGTCTGAAGTATGGAAAATCTGGACTGAAGTATGTAAGATAGTAATCTCCCATAGTGGGCTGATGTGAGTTCAAGGGATCATTGCTATTGTGCTATTTATTCCTGGAGTTAAAAGAAATATCTCTTTAAAGTTAGTTCTCAAACTTCCCTACATTATTGAAGTTGTCTGGGAACATGCTTAGTGATCTCTCCATAGGAAGAGTCCAGTTCTTAGAACTCATGAACACATGTCAGATGGCTTACGATTGCTTGTAATTCCAGTTGGAAATGCTACGCCCTCTTCAGGCCTCAGTGAACGCCATCACACATATGCCACACACACATACACTGTCTCTCTCACACACACACACTGTACTCTCTCTTACACACACTCTCTCTCTCACACACACACTCTCTCTCACACACACACTCTCACACATACAATACATCTTTGAAATCATCTAAGAGATTAAAAATGTATGGATATGTGTATCAATTCTCAGTGAAGCCTACTGTAAAACATTCCCTGAGTTTAGGGGGTGAATATGTTTGTTTTATTTAGGCTTTCTATTGCTGTGATGAAACACTATGACCACAAACAAATTGTGGAGGTGAAGGATTATTGGGCTTACATTTCCACATCATAGTCCATCATCAAAAGAAGTCAGGACAGGAATTCAAGCATGGCAGGAACCTGGAGGCAGGAACTGATGCAGAGGCAATGGAGGTGGCACATACTGGCTTTCTCCTCACAGCTTGCTCAGCCTGCTTTCTTATAGAACCCAGGACCATCATCAGCTTACAGGTGTTGCCACCCATGATGGGATGGGCCCTTCAACTTTAGTCACTAAGGATGAAGATAAGAAAGGACTGACTGTAGGAACCATAGAAGTCAAGGACATGACAGGAAAATGGCCCACAGAATCAACTAACTAGGGCCTATAGGGGCTCATAGAGACTGAACTGGCAGTCAGGGAGCCTGTAGGAGTCTGACCTAGGTTGTCTGAATATATATTACGGTTGTGCAGCTTGGTGATCATGTATGATTCCTAACTGAGAGCAGGGGTTGTCTGTCTCTTTTGCCTGCTCTTGGGACCTCTTTTCTCCTACATGACTGCCTTGTCCAACCTTACTTTGAGGGGGATGTGCCCAGTTTCATTACAACTTGATATGCCATGTTTGGTTGATATCCCTGGGAGGCCTGCCTGTCCTTTTCTGAAGGGAAGCAAGAAGGAGGAGTGGATCTGGGGGACAGAGGAGGTGAGGGGTGGTCAGGGAGGAAAGGAAGGAGGAAAAACTGTGGTCCAGACATAATATATGAGAAAAGAATAAATGAATAAATGAAAATGCCCTACAGGCTTGTCTACGGCCCAGTGTTAGGGAGATGTTTTCTCAATGGAGACTTCTTCTCCAGTGACACTAGCTTGTGTCTAGATAACATATAACTAGCCAGCCCAATGTTCAAAACCCATTGTATTGAAATTCTCAAAGAAAAGAATTCTTTCCTGCACTCCCTCATCCTGTTAATGGATGGCAAATGACCAAACAAATAGAAGACGGAGCCTCAAGTGTCATTGCCCTCAGTAGATGACAAACCATACCAGGCAAAGACATTTCTTAAAACTCTACCTGACTTCTATACTGTCCACGGTTGGCTGTGTGTACTCTCCTTTCCAGGCTTTCAAGTGTTCTAAAGTTACTCCTCTCCTGTCATTATGCTTTATACACTCCACCCAGAATCCCAAACCTACTCCATTTCTCTCCTCTGAAGAAGCATCTTATCTTTGTGCTGCTGTTTTCTGTTAAATCAGTCTCCAAGTCCCCTGAACTGTGGTCTTGTGCACACTAGTCACATATATAGACCTGTTCTTTGCACCTGAAGCATGTTACTTACCACACACACAGGAATCCTACTCCCTTCTCTGATCGAACATTGCAGGTTCCATCCTCACAGTCCAGGAGCATGAGAGAGAGAGTGATGTGTGTGCATGTGTGCGTGCATGTGTGCGTGCCTCAGGTCTTAAACATGATTCAAAGCTACAACCTAGGGCCTGTGCTCTAAGGTCAAGGTGTCTGTGTGGGGGGTTGGGTTCCCCACTATATCCTTCAATAGGTTACTGTGAAGCATAAATAATTTAATTTAATTGGTTACAATAGTGACTGGAAGACAGTAAATCCCCAATCAGGGTTTTTCCAAGTTCTATACACTGCTTAGTTTTGGAAGTCATTTCAATTTTCAATTGTAGTTTTACCAGCCACCCTCAATATTTGTTCTTGAAACAACAGAAACAGGTTTTTATTCCCCATATTTCTGCACCCTAGGTTAAGCCTTTCTGGGTGCTTTTCTACTCCTGGTGGAAGCTAGGGCTAGGCTACCCAAGATAAATTAGACTCCCAAGTTTTTGTTTTTGAATCTGCTTTATTAGTTAGGAGGCCTGGGAAAGCTGAGAGCTGATAGCTTCTTTGTCTCTCTCTTCCAAGCTGTCTTGGACTACCTCATAGCTTTTCATAGTGGTTGGACTTACTGTCTGGTATCTAGCTACCCACAGAGAAGATGGAGTAGACAGATGCTTTCAAACCTTGTCTCAGTATGTGAATCTGGCTATATTGGTAAGTCAAAAGGAAGTCACAAATCTAGTCTACGTAGACCAGCAGAAATTAACTCTGCCCCTCAAAGAGTATGCACACTGGAAAAGAAGGAATCAGTGGGATTGACTTAAGAGACTACCCACCACAAGAATACTCAAATAATTCCAAGACAGAATATTTTCTTTCTTGATTAGTTATCACTTACATGAAATTCTAGGATGATATATGTTCTCTGCCTCCCATTGCCCAGTAGTGTTCTGTAATCACATGCACTCAACCCATCTATCTTGGCCAACTGACAGCCAACCAGCATGCAAGAACAAAGGCTTAGCATGAATGGGAAGAATAAAGGACTTTCTCATGTGAGACAGGGATGGGGAGAAAGTCTGTGGATGTCAGCTGTGTCTCTCTGACTCTTAGGGAATGGCATATGTCCTTTTATTTTCCTTTCTTCTTTAACAATTTCCTTTCTTTTAATTCCTTGCTAATGTCAACATAAAAAAAAGCAGATCTCACCTCAAAAGAATAAGAGACAATTTATTCTGTAGTTGTAAGAGTGACCATGGCCCAGAGACACACATTTAGGTTTCTTTATATACTGTCCAATGTGGTAACATTTTCATGAAGTTTTATAGTAACAGAACAAAGAAAATCACTAATGGAGATATTCTTAAAATATATTGGTGGAAGTATCAGGTAGGCTAAGAAATCTCTGCTACAAGCCGTGTATGCTATTTGCTGACAGTTTTATCTTTTGGTTGATGGAAGTTAGGGGTCTCTTTGTATATTCCAAAGAGGTTCACCTCACAGTCACAAGGATGTTAAGCTAAGCACAGGGGTAGGCAATACAAGGCTACTGAGGAGGCTAAAGGCAGTCCAAGATATATTTAGATCCTAACCTATAATATTCCAACTCCATCTACAATTACTGAAATGTAATCAGTTCATCAGCCTTGTAGAATGTTTATCATGTGTGTCTCTTTTTTCTTTCTCTCTGTCACTCTTTCTTCCCCCTCTCTCCCTCCTTCCCCTCCCTTTCCCTCCTTCCCTCCTTCCCTCCTTCCCTCCTTCCCTCCTTCCCTCCTTCCCTCTCTCCCTTTTTCTCTTTCTTTCCCCCCCCCCTGGAAATTTCCATTAACATTGGGTAACTGCCAATGGTCTCTAGTTTTTGAAGAGCACAAAAAAATGTGCTATCTCTCATGTGTTACCGTGGCAATTCAGAGGAGCTTGGTCCTCCAGCCACAGTCTGCAGACACTCCTTTTAAACCCAAGGTCTCCCTAGTTTTTCATCAATCCTTGATGCTTGCACTTGCTTGCCACATAGCCTCTCGTCTTTAGCTCTATTTCAGAGATTGCTGGTTTGTGGAGGAGCACTCAAGGGTTAGATTTCCATGGAGAGACACAAGAAACATGTATGTAAAATAGGGCCATGGGGGGTTTGAACGATGAATCTGAAGATGCTTAGAATTGTGTCTTGATTTTTTTCCCCACAGGGTCCTGGCATGGTTTGACTGTTGGTGTAGAGCACATTGTAGTCACTAGTCAGGGCTATCAGTGTGTTTTTTCTTATTGTTCTGTTTTAAGAAAACTTTTACCCTGACTAGTGGGGCACACATGGGTCACAGCTGTTAAAGCACTATAGTGTGTGTGTGTGAATCCATAGGGAAGAACTGCCAGAAACTTGGATTTCACTAGCATTGTTTTATATTACAAGTTTCAATTATTTTGCTTTTCTTTTCAAGGAGAAATTTCATCTCTAGCTCAAGTGGTTTTTTTTTTTTTCTTTTTTTTACAAATTTATTACAAAGTGAGAACATAAAAAAGCTTATCATGTTACTAGCAGAGGAATTGAATAACCCTCGCAAATAGAAAGTGTTATTTGAGCTACATCAGGGGTTAGTCCAGAGGTCTCAGCAGCCAGTAAGTCTCCTGGGGAGAATGCTGCCCCCTAGAGAGCACTGTGACATTTGTTAGGGCTGGAGGGTTGTGATGTTAATTAGTAGGTGGGGCCAATGGTACCAGAACACAGAAATGCTCTTGGCATTTCTGCAAATGAAAGAACTGATTTCCAGATTCTACCAGGCTATCATATGTAGATATGACAGTTTCACAATTATCAGTCTTTTGCTTAAATGTTATCCAGAGTTATTAAGAAGTTTGATAAATGTGTTCATTGATGGCAAAGCCATCTATGGTTTGGAGTAGCCTTGGCTCACATATAGACCAGCAGACACTGCAGGGGTGCATATTCTATTCCCTAGGCTTCCCATGCATGGCTCTTTATCATTATTAGGTCTCAATAGGGGGCATTGTTTCTGTGGAGAGGCCCTTCTCTGTTGAGCTAGATAATTTTATGTTAACTTGATACAAGCAACAGTCATCCAAAAGGAGACAACTCCAATTTGAAATTGCCTCCAGAAGAGCTGTTTGGAAGCAGTCCTGTAGGGTGTTTTCTTAGTTGGTGATTGATGTGAGAGCCACTGTGGGTGGGGCCTCTGCTGGGTTGGTGGTTCTGAGTTTTATAAGAAAGCAGGTTGAGCAAGCCATGGAGAGCAAGCTAGTAAGCTCCTGACTCTCGGTTCCTGCCCTTTTTGAGGTTCTGCATTGATTTTTGTCAGTAAGAACTGCGATATAAAAGTGTAAGCAAAATAAATCCTTTCCTCCCCACATTGCTTTTGGTCTTGGTCTTCATAGCAATGAAAACCTGTCATCATGTTTGTAGCCATTGTGGTTAACTGTTCTCTGAGATTGTTCTGTTTGTGCTATGTTTATCCAGCAGCTGTCTCCCATGGTAGGTCACTTGTGCTGGGACAGCAGAGACCTTACCTGCTTTATCCACTTGGAACAGTGACTGGCTCTTGGTTAAAACTCACTTTAAGCTCTGACCCCGTGACCCTAGCTGATACCCTGTGCCGTTGTGAGGAGCTAGAGAGGCAGTAGCTGCTGTAGGGGAGACTTAAATGATGTTAGGGTACAATGACCCAGCAACCAGTCTATTAAATCCTGACCCTGAGGATTCTTTCTGGCTTGCAAGTCCGACTGTGATTTCATGGAACTTCACATTATGGATTTGTGAAACTGATGAGTTGAACCTTTAAAACAAAGACTTTGTGTGTGTGTGTGTGTGTGTGTGTGTGTGTGTGTGTGTGTGTGTGTAGACTCTTTTCTGGGCCAGTCACTGGTCTGTCATTTCATAGGTATTAGCTCATTTATCCTTCATACCAGCCTTTTGAGGTTGCACATCTCTGGTTATCTCCATTACAGAGAAGGTCCAAGACAGATGAAAAAGCCTGTCAGTGTGGTAACAAAAATGTCACAGACTGGACTGCTTAATCAACAGAAATGTATATCCTCACAGTTCTGGAGACTGGAAGTCCAGCATGTTATAGGTCTGCTTTCCTGTGGGTCCTCACAGGACCTTATGTCTGAGTATGCCTGGTAGCTAGCTGTTCCTTGTATTACAATAACAGCAGTTCCAGTGGGTTAGGATTCCATCTCTGTGACCTAATTTAACCCTAATGATATCCCCAGAGTTCTTATCTCCAGACACAATTGGCATTGAGGGTTAGAACGTCAACAGATGAATTTGGAGAGGACCCAATCCTGTAATGCCTCCCAAAGCCACGGAGCTAATAAACAATGGAGACGTATTTGAATCTAGGTCAGATCCCCAGTGCTCCCAGGCACTTGTCAGCGCTGCTTCGAGGACTTCCTTCCAACTGCCATTTATGAAAGGACAAGCCTGCAAAGTGGGAGGTCCCATTGTCACGTCTGCTGTGCGATGACCAGGCAGGGCAAATGGCTACAGAAACAGCAAGTGCTTGGCATTACGGTGTAGACGTGCTCAGACTGGGTAACGCCATGAAGGCTGCTGTATCTCATTATTCTCTATACGTCTGAAGGGAAGGTCACCGTGACAGCAGCAACTGAGCATTATAATTAGCCAGAATCCTCTCCCAACTTCTCCGAAAGTTATCAGAGGCTAAATTTCACTTTGGCTCTCTCGTGGATAATGTGGCAGTTACCTAGGGACTTTAAAAGGCCAGTAAAGTGTATAAAGGCAGAGCTGATATTTGTCTAAGTGCCTTGCTGTAAGCCAAGGTTGACAGGAGGGTGTCTGGAAGCCAGCTGGGGCTCAGGCAAGGAAAAAGTCATTGTCTAGTATTGCTGATGGGCGGAAGCGGGTTGCTGGGGCATCGCCAAGTCTGTCTGTGCCGGCTTTTGTCAACTGCTCAGTAACTCTGAGCATCTACAGTGCACCAGGCACCGGTGAGGGGTAGAAACCACCTGGCTCCTACCCATCCATCCTAGCGGATGAACTCAATACTTATCAATATCAGGAGTCCCAAGAATGTAGTGCACTCAACAGTTTTAGCTGTACTTCCCCCTGTTTTTCTGACATCAATCCATCTTCCTTCAGCTACCTTCTTCTGGCAGGCACTTGATAGACCTTTGCTCCTCACACCTATTAGCACTACTCCATACAGAAATATTCTGCAGAGAAGTCTCTGGTGATGGGATGCGAAGCTGTCACCGTCTCATTTTTCTACATTCTCTGCTCTGTTGATGCCCGCTTTCTGCTGGATAGAAGGCTCGTCATTGTCATTGGAAGCAGATTCTATAGATCACTCAGTTCTTTAAAATGTCACCTTCCTTCCGGCCACTTTTCCATTCTGAATCCGCAGCCACTCACCTTGTGAATCCATAATTCTGTAACAGAAACGGTCATATTGGATGATGTCTTAGACATGTTATATGTATCATGCCATGATATCACAAGATATCCCACCTTCATGCAGTGTTGAGGATATCCATTCAAGCTGATCAAATGAATGCTGTGCAATACCCTGAGGGATTTTTTAACATTCATTCTTAGTTGTTAAATGTATAGTTAGCTCACTGGATTTGCAGCTTCTGAGTTTGTGGATCTCATCAACTGTGGATTTTTTTTTTGTCTGTATTTAACATGTACAGACATTTTTTTTTTTTTTTGGTCTCTGGTCTCAATTTCCTTTCTTGTTACTGAGATAAAACGGGGAGAAGGGAATTCTGTGTCAGTTCAAGGGTATCATTCCTTATGTGCAGAATTAAAACTGGGAAGACCTCAAAACAGCCAATTACGTCACATCTATAATCAGTAACAGAGTATATAAGGGCAAGCAGCAGATCTACTCCTTTCTACAGTCCAGGATCCCAGGGAATGTTGTTCCCATTGGTAGGTGAGTTCCCATCTTAATGAAGGAATTAAGACACCCCATAGACATGCCAAGGAGCTTTTCTCCCATCATATTTTTATTCCCTAAACTACTGTTTAGTATAAAAATTGAGATAGAATTCACATTGTCTGAGGTGTTGTAAATGCCTAAGAATGATTTAAACACCTGCAAGGAAATTTATGGTTTTATGCAAATATGACACTATTTTAAATAATGTACTGATGCATTTATGAATTTGATACCCTCAAGGGGTCTTGGTACCAACCCTTCATGGATAGCAAGAGATGCTATGAATTACAACATCTTTGAATCCACATTGTACAATTGTAACCAGTCCTAATCTCTGTGAGATAGGTGAAGTGTAAAAGGTGATGGGTTTGATTTGCTTGGCTTTGCTGCTTCCTGATAACATTAACCTGAAAATAAGCTATTTAGACACCAGAAAAGAGCAGCCATACATAACTCACAGATTCAGATTTTTGATTATTATTGCTAATACTGCCTAAATAGAGCTGATGCATTTTTAACTTTTCTGTTTGTTTTGTGAATCTGATGGCCTTTTGGCTTTAATCAGAGTCTTGATCATTGTGATGAGAAAACAAATGTCAGAAAAACTTAAATCTACTTAAATGCACAATAATTAATAGAATTATAGGCCTTTTTTTGGTTCCAGAAAAATTGGCTCTTCAAAAATATGTTTTTGGGCTAAATGTGTTTAAAAAAAAAAAACATTAAAAGCCAATTTCTTTTAAACTATTGAAATCCACAAGCACACAAATTTATATTTAATTCTATATTTAACATTCTGAAATTTTACACAATTTTTCTTATGTTTACACATGTTCAAATTTATTTTGAAAATTAATAGTTGTAAACTTTTATAGCACTCATTATTGCTATGACAAAATGTCCGAGACAATTAGCGTTCATTATGGCTTATGATTTACGAAATCTTAGTCCTTTGTCTCTAGGCACCATTTCTCTAGGCCCCTGGTAGAGCATCTCTAAATGGGCAGGACTAATCACCTTATGGTGTCTATAGTCAAGACAGAGGGGCAGGGGCGGAGACTGGGGTTCTATACCACCTTTTTTAAAAAATCTAAAATTTCCTCCATACCTACCACTGCTCCCCCGCCTTCTCCTGGCCCTCCCCTAGCCTCTTTCCATTCCAACCCCCCATTCATTCCCAGAGAGGGCAGGATCTATACCAGACTTTGATGTCACACTTCCATTGACTTATTTCTTCCATTTCAGCCTCATTCTAAAGTTTCCATCATCTTCTACCAGCTGGGGACCAGGCCTTCAACACATGAGTCTTTGAGGTACACTAAAGATCCAAACTAGACTCTAATTTTTTATTTTTATTTTTAATTTTCATTTAGACATTTTGTTTTTGGCAGTAAGCATGGTTTTACAATTATTTACCTATTCTCCCCCACTCAGTCTCTGTCTCTCTCTCTTTCTCTCTCTGGCACACATATTATAGTAGATCTTGCAACAAACAGTTCTTTCCTCCCACCATATGGGCCCCTGGGAATTGAACTCACATTTGGTGGCAAGCTTCTTCTTCTGCCTGGCCATTTTGCTGACTCCAGAAGTAAGTATTGTATTTCTACAAAGAACTTACAACATTAATTAAGAATAAAATTTAAGTTAATTATAATCAAATTTGAGCTAATTATTGGCATCAAAAACTAACAGGGGCTGGGCATAGTGGCGTACACCTTTAATCCCAGCACTCAGGTGGCAGAAGTAGGTGGATCTTTGTGAGTTTGAGGTCAAATTGACACACACAGACACACATAGACACACACAAATATACACATGAAAAGAAAAGTGTAATAAAAACTAACTAAATCATTAGAAATTAGAAAGAAACAATGAAGAAAACAAAAACAATTGCATTCCACTTATCAGATAAAAATATAGTTCACATATACTTTTGCTCTTTGTTGAAAAGACTCTGAAAAATAAAATTAAGAACTTTGAATCCACTTTCCAAACTAGATTCATCACTGGTAATAAGTAAATAGCAAGATAATAATCAGGTTAGCTAGTATGGTCTCCATGATGGACAGGGGAGATACTACTCAATTCAACCCCTGAATGCCTCAAAATAATATTCACCAGCTTCGTAAGTGTATAGGGTGAACCACATAATGATATTCAGTAGACCTTCAACTTTTGGGAATATTTCCTGGTTATAAACATGGTCTTCTGTTTGTTAACATCCTGCCATGCTTATCTCCATGGTCTCCTGGCACGTGAATGAGATATGACTTATTAGCTGGGAAGTCTTCACTGTCAGAACTTCCAAAGTCCTTGTGCCTTTGATGTTGAGCATCTGGATGGGGTTATTTCATAGACCAGATGGCAACAGCTTCTTGGATGTATGTGGGAATTTCCGAGATATGACAGGTCAGTGTAGCTACAGGGTTGCCCTACTATAGAGAATGAGTGTGAAAAATACATCACCTCTGCAATTGTCATGTAAACCTTCTCAAGGGACACAACTGCTTTTGTTTATAGTAATATGTTTGGGATGGCAGGTGATAAAGAGCATGAAGTCAATTAAAGAACCATTAAAAATGCTCAGAAGCCAACACAATGATAGTTCTGAGGGAATTCAAACAATATGGGAGTCTGCAAGAAACGCTCAACAGGCAAGTAGGGTAATGCTGAGATAGAGTGCAAGAGAGGATGCTGCCCCCCCTTTTGGTGGTGGAGGGAACTGGCACTCTAAAAAGAACCCAGGGCATCACAGATGATAAGCAAATACTGTACCACTGAGCTATGATCCTAGCCTCTAGGAAGCCAAATTTTTAAGTGGGTTATTTATATTTCAGTATTACCTTCGAATCTGTGATGAAGTCAATGACCTCTCTCCCTGACTTTAGAAACTGGCGAAATGGAAGACAGGATGAGGCCTTATATCTGCCAACGTGTCCCTGGTGGTAGGGTGGTGGCAGATTAAAAAATGCTAAGAAGTTTCATAAAATAAGGGAGATGCCAGATTTCCTTTAGATCATGAGACTAAACATCCCCCTCCTTTTAAAAATAAAATAGTAGAAGATGTCTTCAGACCTGAATAAGGTGTGCAACTGGAATTTTTTGTTCCCAACTTATATAAATCTCAAGACACATGGAGGTATCACCTGACATCTTGGATTATTAGGAAGAGAAGAAGGGATAAATACTAAATACTGTTTAAGAAATGCTCGTTGACTGTTACCTCCCTATGTTACTGGGACATTATCACAGCAAAGATATGGCTTTAAGTTTTGGTAATGAGGAAACAAGCCAGAGAAAGAAAACCACAGTTGGATTTCCTAAGTCAGAAATAATGAAGAAGAGTATTTGGAAAATTTTGTACATGAAAATGGCAATATTTATATTAAAAGGAGAAATGCCAGCATGCTCAAATGTGTCAGATAAAAAAGACCCCAGGAATGAATCACACGTGAACTTCCCCACCACACTTATTCTCTGGGCACATCCAGTTGTTTTTCTGAGTTGCATGTTCTTGAGACTCCTGCCATCTTGTAATAGGATACAAATACTGACACACATAGCACTCACCCACACTGGGCATGAGTGCTGATCTGATGTCAGCAGGAACAACCGGAGCCAGAGGCAGTGTGTGGAGAAGGATGCATGTGTTTGAACACTTGGTCCCCAGGTGACAGGACTGTTTGTGAAGGTCATGAAACTTCTAGAAAGCAGAACCTTTCTGGATGAAGTATGCCATAAGTGTCTCACTTAGGGTTTCTATTGATGTGAAGAGACACTATGACCATTGCAACTCTTAAAAAGGACAACATTTAATTGGGGTTGCTTACAGTTTCAGAGGCTTAGTCCATTGTCATCATGGAGTGACATGGAGCAGGCAGACATGGTGCTGGAGAAGTAGCTGAGAGTCGTACATATATCTTGACTTGAAGGAAACAACGTGGTCTGATGCACTAGTGTGGCTTAAGCATATATGAGATCTCAAAGCTGGCCTCCACAGTAACACATTGCCTTCAACAAGGACACACCCACTCCAACAAAGCCACACCCCTAGTCATGTCACTCCCTTTGGGGACCATTTTCTTTCAAAACACCATAGGCTTTGAGGTTTTGTAACCTGCCTTTGCTTTTCTGTTCTCTGTCTGCTTCCTGCCTGGGAGGCTGCCCCATGCTCCCACTGCCACGTCTTTCCCTCAACAATGAGTTGCAGATCCTGTAGTAAGCCAAGTAAAACCTAAACTGAGTTTGTCAAGATATTTATCATAGCAACAGAAATGAAACTGATCCCCTACGAATCTTTGAAGATCATACCCAGTCCCTTGTTCCTTCTGCTTATTGTACTTCCTGTCTACCATGAGACCAAGAAGATCCTCTGTTACATATGTCTGCCACCATGATGTTCTACCCAAGGGCATAAGAGAAGCAACCATGGACTGAATCCTTTGAAACTGTGAGGGAGACAAAGTCTCCTCTAACTTGTTTATGTCAGTTAATTTGGTCACAGATATGCAAAAGCAATGATTTCGCTTTCCTGTTACCCACTAAGTGATTTTTATACTCAGAGTTCTCACCAGATTATCTTCACTCACATGCAAACCCCTCTCCCCATTTCTTCTTATAATCTCTGGATGAATATAAGGGACCTTTTCAATCTATACCTGAGTGTGTATGGAAACATAAGCAAAGCAACAAGTCAGCCTGCAATGTGCTCCAGGTACCATGTCCATCCTTGAACTTACTACTTAACTGTCTCCTTCTTCCTCCTCTTAATTGTCTTGTTAGGACCATCACCTTCATCCCTATAATACAGCAAGAGACACCCCCTCCCTTTCCTTAGCTTCTAACTGTAGTCCATCATGAACCTCTCTTGACTTTCCTCTACCATTTTTTCTCTGTCTAATGCATTCTCTTCCTGCCTACTGTAGTGGTAGCTCGTGTTTTCTCTTGCAGGTCTATTATTTACAATGCTGCTCCCCTCCTTGGTTTTCATAGTGTAGCTGAGGATGTAAGCTGAGGATGTAGGTCTAAGAGACTTCGGAAGCACATATGGTCCTAACCATACCAAAGTGAACAGATAGCTGCTGTTCACAGAGTATTCTTTTGGTGTTTCCTTGTATAAGTAGAAATCATCCCCCAGGTTCGCATGGCTACCCAACTTTGAATTCACAAACATTGATCTATTTTCTCAAAGCAGAGTTGAAAATGCTAAATCCAGACTAGAACAGACCGTTAAAATTGTGGTTTAAAAAATTCGTTTTGAAAAATATGAGATTGTAGAAGCATTAAAATAGGCATTATGGGAAAAGCTAGTTCTTATGCTTGGATGTCCTTTCTTACCCTTATTTTACGGTTTAGTATAAATATTATTTTGAATGACATTTTGGGCTGGGATGATGATTGGATGGGAAACATACTCTTCTGAGTATTTATGGCCCCTGGAGGTCTTAAGATGACCCTGCCTTGAGGACATAATCAGGTTGCCCTGGTAACTAAGTTAGGAAGGGTCCTCTCCTGTCACTAGCTGTGTGGTGTTCCCAGTACTGAACTGGTCTCTACTGTGGAACCCGGGCCACCCAGCAAGACTCTCCTCTCCTATCCATGTGTAATTTTCTATTTGCTTGTTTTCTCTTCTTACTGATGGTCCCAATATAAATAGACTGAATTGAACATTTAAAATCTTAAAGGGACATGTTTAGGGCTACGAATTACCTTACAGAGGGTTACGTAGACCCCCAAATAAAACCATAGCTAATAACTCATTGTGGGTATGGAGTAAGGGCATTTTGATTGCTAATAAGATTTGAGCCCAAGGTCACTTGCAAGGCCCAATAGTGCTCTTGAACTTTGCCTCCTGCACAACTGGAAAGCACTTGTTTTAAAATTTATTTATAAATGGCATTTCTATCTAGCAAACTTCCTGGAACAAGGATGGTCTGATCCAAGTGGATTCTCTGTGCCTAACTCTGAAAACTGAAGTTGTGGTGAATTTTATCACCCAGTACCCTTCAGATGCCTAAGGAGAGGGACCACCCTATGGTTGAATCTGTAATTTTCCATTTGGCTTTTACTTTAGTCTGCTGATTTCTTTGACTCCACCCTTGACTGGAAGTATAGCCTCATGGGACATGCCTATCTGGATTATGATAATGAGGCTGCTGTGTGCCAGGTTGCCTGCCTGAGATACTGTATTCTCTAAGTCCTGCTGGGCAAATGGTCAAACCCACTTCCCGCTCAGTCCTTTGAGAGTGTGAAGAATAACCCAAGTCACCTTGGTTAATAGTGTTAAAGACATTTTCACATGACTCAGAAAAAAGGCTTGGCCAAAAAGCCCATTTGGTTTATTTAAAAATTCCACTGTCTTATCATTGCAGGATTTGAAACTGGCAGCCACACAGATACCGTAGATGTTTGGGATATGTCATGGGTACAGACTCAAAGTGTTCAGAACAATCCAAGTGTTAAAACTGCCTAACATAAGTTTTAAAAATTTAAACCTTTATGATCATTATACATTACATTTGATTACCTTCTCTTACACTCAGCTAGATTTGTAGAGTGAAATAAAAAAGAGAAATACTGTGAAGCAATCCATTCTGAATTCATCAAATTTTCCATAGACCACACAGTCAGGAATGCTGTATGCTGGATTTTTGCTTCCACAAGAAATATAGGTTGGACTACAGTGTTTGTAGTTATCAGGGGGAATTATATTTTAGATCAAACTGGGTACACAAGAAATAGAGAAGTGAAATCAACTACCTGTGGCTCCAAATACCTCAATAGATTATTCTTTTTAAGGAAATTAATACTTTCTGCAGCTTTTAATAAAAAATTGTTGAGATCAGCAGAACATGTAATGTGATCCTGGGGTGTATAATAAGGGAATCACTGAGTTCTGGAAACTGCTCAGTATCTTGGCTACTGTAATAGATACAGCCATTCACACAGGTGATAAAATTCATAAACACACACAAACAACACACACACATCCACACACAGGAATAGTAAGTGAAACTGAGAAGACTGAATGTCAGTAAACTGTATCAAGGAATATCTAGTGATTATGATCTCAGGCTATTGTTCTGTGGAAATTTTAATAAAATGTATATAAAAATATTCTCAGGAGTTAATTTTATTCTATAATAACTGACATTTAACTATCCACAGGGTTAATTGCAACTCATGTACAAATGTTTTTACTAACACCCATGTGTCCCTAAATCAGATTGTCCTGGCTCCCCCAATACTACTAATCACAAGGGGAAGTGGGGCATAGGGAATACTAGGGGGGAAAATGATGGAATCAGCCATCTGTAGCTGTTAGTTTAGCAACTTTTAGAAGCCTATTATAATGTAATCACATTATTAACTCCTTTCCTTAATTAACCCAGGCTTAATGAGGCAATAGCTTTCCAAAGCTTGATCTGGGACCTGGCCCAGTAAAGAAAGCTGTCCCTTTCTTATTGGTGTCTGAGTTGGGCTGGATATTGGGTTTTTAAAAACATGTATGCTAATGTTTAATTTTCTCCCCTCCACCCTGGCTTTTTTTTTTCTTTCTTATTTAGAGAGGATTTCCTCATGTAGCCTCGCCTCAAAATTGCAATCCTCTGGTTTTAGCCTGTCAGTGGCTGGAATTACAAGCATATACTCATGTCTAATATCTAACTTTTTAAAATTAGGCTTCTGTTGCTTTGGTTTTTTTTTAAGCTGTGAAAGTTAAAAAATGCACAGAAGGTGAAGTGACATAAGAGGGCTACTGAGGGCTCCTCTGCTTGCATTTAAATCAGGAGTGAGATGATTTTCAGACACTTAAGTACTGGTGGAAAAGCCCTGGATATGAGTTGTCCAGCTGTGCTGTCTCTTCCTGGGTCCAAAGGCTCAGTTAGGCAATGGGCAGGAAGAAGAAAGACTTTCTTTTGGCCCCTGGACTGAAGCCAGGACCTCAAATCCAGCTTTACCAATGATAAAGCTGGTGCTAAGATCATGATCTCATCCTTTTGCTCCTTGTCAAGTGGTTCAGAACCTGAGAAGAGATGGGACAATGTGATAAGATGGACCCTTCAACTCTGCACCATGAAACCTACATTATGGCCAGACCCATTGCCTCAGTCACACCCTAGCTGTGTGGGCACCGTGCATCATATGCTCCCCTTTTGAATCCTGAGATAGCAGCTGTGTATTGTAGCAAGGAAAGCTGTCTTGGTTCAGTACTGTACATTCCTCTTAGACTTTCCGAAGCTGCTGGGCTCAAGCCCAGCAGTCCTGGGGGAAATCACTTGGCCACTATGTCCCAAATATCTGTTTCAAACATGTGGCAGTCAAGGAGACTATTCCTTTTATGACCTCAAGTCATCTTAGATTAAAACCAGCTCAGGCTATAATAGAGGAGGCTGTGGACATGGTAAATAAATCACCAGTGCAACCACAGCTTGGCTCTACTGCTGGGTGCTGTGCTGAGCCCTGGATATACCTCCTAGTGAGAGGAAAGAACAGAACATCCAAGTATTAGGGCATTCCTCAGGTGACAAGACCCAGGATTCTCCCCACCCCTGTCTCTAACCTACTTGGTGCAGGGTTATGAATCCCTCCATTGTTTGTTTTGGGAAAAGCATCTATAAATACAGCTGAGGTTTACTATGAAACTTTACTTTCTCAGGAAAAAGATTTGAAAGCTAGTATCTGAATCTTGCAATTAACAATAGATTATTGATACAGTCTCAGTCAGCTGCATCTGCTATAACAGATACCAAGGGCTGGGTTAAACAGCCCGAATCTGCAGTTCTGAAGGCATCTAAGATCCAGAGAAAACATGCCATGGCTTTTTGTCAAGAGCACTGACCCCAGTATGAGGATCTTCCCTTCACAATCAAATAACTACCAAAGGTGCTGCCTCCAATGCCATCCAGCTGGTGGTGTTAGCATCTCAGTATATGCATTGTAGGGACAGTGAACAAACATGCAGTCATGACAGACTTGCCCCATGATTAGTAGTTAGCAGAAGAAGACTGTGTTCAAGTCTGGATTTCACAAAAGATTTATTCTGCTTGGATAGGTGATACTATTATAGAAGAGTTCCATTGGTCATTTTCCATGAAGAATCTGGTTTGATGCCTACTAAGGTTGGCTGGTCAAGTGCCCTTGCTCTGAACCAGATCCTGGATCTCCTTTGCCATGCTACAGTCATGATATTTGGGTGCTGTCTCTTTGGGCTGGAAAAGACTCACTCTCCCAAATGTATCCACAGTTTAGGATTCTCCAAGGCAGAAAAGCAGGTTCATGATGCAATGGAAAGAACTGAGCCAGAGCTCAGGGGACTTTCTAGTCTTGACTGTCACTAGCTGAAGGACTTCAGCAAGGTTACCTTCCGGGTGCTTCTCAGTCCCCTTGTCCGTGTGATGAGCAATCAGAGCTGGGACATCTTTTGATCCCTTCAATATCACTGTGTAGAATTTATGGGGCCTCTGGCTTATAAAAGAAAGGGGACAAAACTTACCAGGCAGTTACTATATGATAGGCACTTGACACTGCTGTCACATTTAATCTGCAGGAGATGCCACTTTGGTTTTACAGATGCACAACTTGAGCCTCAGAAATGTGTGTTGCATCATGTTAGCAAAAAGCTTTCCTGTGACAAGTGTCAGGAGGTTCCATTTGTGTTCATGAGCATGATGAGCTGTGAGAAGAGAGGAAATGACTACTTCTACCTCTTCTTACGTTCTCTGCTGGTTATCAGGTTGTATGTGACAGCATGGATATGGCAGTTGCAGGCCTCATATCCCTTACAGTGACAGAACATCCAGGAGGTTCCCCAGATGTGGGACTTTCAGTTTTCAAACCAGGAAACTCCCAGGCAAACTGTTAAGTGGGTCCCCAGCATTGGCTCAGCTTCAAGTTCGGCAGGAAGTAGGCTGCTTCCGTGAATAACTCTTGCAAAAATGTTCCGATTTGCTTAGAACTGGCTGTCTTCAAGCAGGTCCTGACCTGGAACCAATCTCTATGATAAGGGGGATGCAGGTGTGAAGACTGGCTGAGGTTTAGGGGCAGTTTTGCATGAACCATATGCATAGGTAGGGGAGGAAAGGACCAGCCTCACGAAAACAAAATAAATATGGACCACAACCGCAACTAACTGAAAAAAGAAAATGTCCTGTGATCAGGAAAGGGAGAGAACAATTCTGTGTGGCTGAATAAGAAAGCCACCCTTTCCTGGAAAGTAGTAGAAACCAGTTCTTGACCCTTGACTCCTTACTGGGAACCTTGAGGAGATGGATAATTCCAAGAGATGCTATGGTTACTTGGCAGGTGGGGTCAAGAAAGAACACCCAGCATGATCAGAGAGCAGTCATTCTGACGCAAGAACATTGAGGAGTTCTTGGCTCCGTGGCCTTTGAATAGAGAACAGATCTGTTTCCTGGCTTCTATTGCCCAGCAGGATTTATTGAGGCTTGTGGAAGGGGTAGCTGAACTGAGTGACTGCAAGCCTTCAGCATCAGAGAAGCCCCTGGTGGATGCCAAGGCAGAGCTAGGCCCACTCCCCATGGAAATAAGGGCCTCTGTGCACAGAGAAAGGACATTTATCTAGGAGGTCTCTTGTAAAGAGTTAAAAAGCCTCCATGTGCAGTACCAGCTTGGAAAAAGAATTCTGTCTGCTAATACTGCCTTTGATTGAACCTTCCAGCAACATTCACTGCAAAGCTACTAGGCTAAAAGGAAAGCTTATTTTTGGCTCTCATACTTCCTGTTTTAGGAGAAAATGATGTTCCAGAAAGACTTACCAAGACTGAGAAACTGCTCACATAATGACATTGAAGACAGAAGAGAAATTTCACACTGAAAGTTTTGTTCCAAGTGAGAGAAAAAAGTGTGAAAATCATTGGAAGGGTGATGATAGAAACATTCTGTAATCAGGAAGGAAAGATGCTCTACTTTAAAAGACCTAATGTTCAAGGTATTGTCTGTTGGGGGAGGATCAGGGCCAAGTTTGTCTTCCTGCATATGGGACATGTAGAAGTGTTACCCACAGGCGTGACTCAGCAACACATGCGTATCCCAGGATTGCCTTGTGCTGAAACCCCTAGAAACTCAGAATGGTCTGTGGACCTTCACTGCTGTCTGCTGTC
The DNA here is from genome assembly GCA_004025045.1 of Sigmodon hispidus. Classification (NCBI taxonomy): domain Eukaryota; kingdom Metazoa; phylum Chordata; class Mammalia; order Rodentia; family Cricetidae; genus Sigmodon; species Sigmodon hispidus. The sequence goes on from PVIH01006375.1 coordinate 74,390, forward strand.
ATTTATCTGCCTTCTCTATTTTCCTCCCATGATGCCCTGTTTTCATGTTGAATTATTATTCTTAGTTTTATCTTTTCTCAATTTACTCAGGTTTGGAGGAACTAAAGCCCAGGATCACCATGTGATCAAAGCCTGTTATCCACACATATAACCTTAGCAGGATCATCTTAATTGACTTTCTAATTTGTGATTGTGAAACAGAGTGGTTTTCTGGTGAGGTGAGCAGAAGCAGGAGGAAACACAGGCAGAGGTGTGAGAAGCACCATTTTGCTTTAGAAGTCTTTTTAATGGTTAAAACTGAAGGGACATCTTTACTGTATTGACTGGAATCTTCTGATTTCTTGGAAAATGGACCCATTTAAAGTTCAGTTTGACTCTGAAACCTATTATAAAGTGATTCTGTTCTGGTTTGGTCTGGTCTCCTGGGACCTGTGAGTCTTTTTCACGCTATAACACCATTCAGAATAAGTGTGATGGGCCAAGCCAGGCCAAGGGAAACTTTTCTGAGGTGTTTTCTCAGCTATTGGGGAAAGGTACTCAGATTCTGCTGGGGATGTGCAGTGCTGGGCTTCAATCTGGAGGCTGTACATGTGTAATGCTGGACTCTAAACCGTGGAGGCTGAGGGCCATTTCTGCTTACGTAAGTGTTAACACAGCAGACAGTAGAGCAGATGGTGTCCAGGGATTACACCAGTCAGTATTGCTGAGACCAGGACCTGGCCAAGGCTGAAGTGGGACAATTTCTCACCATTATGAGCTAGTAACTCCAAGCCATACCAATTGGGTCACTTACAAAGGAAAATCTGAACCAAAACATGATGACAGCATCCCTAACATGTCACTTATTTGGAGCTCAGTGATCCAAAAGCTCAATCTATCTGTTGTTCTGGTGAAAACTATGAACTGAGTGGGAGAGGACTCTGGGGAGTTGAAAGCCGTATCGGCTCCTCTAAGCTGGGGACTCTGAGAGGCACAAAGCAGATCTTCGACAGGTGCACTTTGACTTGCAATTGTCACTCTCCAGAGAACCTTCCGGAAAGTGAAATTACTGTGTAAGTCAAGAACACACTTAGCCTGCTTCAGCTACAAAACATCATATCTTACTTAGCCTTGCTTTGAATATGTACAGGACACTCACTTTTGCTAAAAATTAGGCAAAATTATTTATCACAAAGCCTGCTTCATAATAAAGCATTGAATAGCTCACGTAATTCATTGAACAGAATATGGAAAGCGAAAACTGGAATGGTTGGGCAACTGCAGGAGACACAGATAGGTATTTAGTCATGAGAGGTGTAAGACACAACTGTGTAGCACCCATTGCTTACCCTTGGGGAGAATGGTTGCCTGTGAGGCTTGTTGCAATGACCTAGCATCCCTAGGGAATATTGTATATTGCTAGTCCAAGACAGGCTCAGCATTCAGAATTCAGAGTCTAGCTGCTACTGAATATATATCCCTTTTGTTCCGGCACAAAATGGAAAATGGTATGTTAAAGTATGGCAAGTCAGGGTTAGTCTGGTTGAGGATTATGTCTAAAATTAAAGTCAACTTCCTGTCAGTAGTTTTCCTCCTTGGGAATTACATCTGCAGCAGATGAGAGGGAGATGAACTTGAGGAATGAGGCCTCCTGCCTAGAGAAGGGAGAGCCAGAGGAGCCAGAGGATTCTCAGACTACAACAGTCTAAAGTTCAGGAGGTCTGCAAGGGTTGGAGTCTCGTGAATATTGTTGAGCCATGGCCTCCCACCTGTCCACTATTTGGAAAGGCAGGGAAGTATGTGACATTTTAGAAAGAGTTCCTTGTGTTTTAACTAGAATAACAACCAAAGTTTGGCTCACAACGAGAACGGCTTTTAGTAACTGGAGGAGCTTGTGACCAAGACCACTTTCCTGGGGGTAGATTAGAAATGCTTTTATATTGAGTTAAAAATAATGATCTCTGATCCCTTTGGTAGCTTATAACCAAGAGAGGGCCCTTTGTTTCCTGACTGTTCTCTGCATCAGCAGAGCCACAAGTCAGTTTTTCTACTGGCTATATAAGATGGAGGGATGTCCCTGTGTGGTGATGAGTCCCTGTGTGGTGATGACATTGAGCTGGTAGTCTTAACTGCTTCACCAGGGGAGGAAACATATACCAGTAGTGTGAACATTTGTTTCTGGTGAAATGCTTTGTGTGGTAACAGATGTTCTCAGGGGTCTCTTTTAACTAGAAGAATCAGCAGTTGCATATTTGTTCCTGTAAACATCAATTTTGTTTTCAGTGGTCCCCCATGCAATGCATCTTTTTCCTCAGGTTTAACTTCTAAGGGTGCATGTGACACCCTGGCAGCTTTTCAGGTATCACTTCAGCTGCAAATAAGGACTTAGCTTCCCAGAAACCTTGTGGTAACCTTGGTTGTGGCCAAGAGTCCTGCCTAACACAACTTTGGCTCTCTCCCTTCATTGTTTAGTGGTTTTCCTGGGAAACTAAATTCTAACCAGGGACCAGGAGAAACAGAGCAGTTCATGACCCTGTCAGCAATATAGGAGGATTCTCATGTCTCAAATCTGCAGCCACACACTTACTATCAGATTCTTTGGATATAGCCAGGCTCATTATGTAAAAACATATCTCCCCACGGTTTTGATTTTGGTTTCTGTGCTGTTTAATGGTGTTCAGTTGTTATGTGCTTTTATGATTCATTTGTTAATTTTCTCTGGAGAAAACTTTAGTCAGGCCAGTGCCTATTTTTAAGTGGGTTTTTTTGTCATTTCATTCTGAGTATTAATTCTTCAAATTCACTTGATACAAATCACTTGTCAGATATATATATCTGTCCTGGAACTTGCTCTGTAGATCACAGAGATCTACCTGTCTCTGCGTCCTGAGTGCTGAGATTAAAAGCATGAGCCACTACTGCTCAGCTTTGCTTGTCTCTTTCATTAAAATAACTTTTTATATTAATTATTTGAGACTGTCACACATGCTCACGATGTCTTTGGATCATATTCACATCCATTCCTCTCAGATCCACAGCAGCCTTCTCACAACGTCATTTCCTCTTCCTCTCCCCTTTCAATACCTCACCAAGTCCAATTAGTGTTGCCGGTATATGCACGAATGTGGGGCTATTCCCTTTAAAGGAAATAGATTATCTCTCCCCTAACAGCAATCAACTATTAGTAGCTCCTCAGCCCGGGGTTGGGGCTCATGATTCCCTGTCCATTTTCTGTCAGCTTGTCTTTAGGAGTTTTATTGGCAGTATTATTTGTTGGTAGTATTAAGTCAACACTTAGGACTTTTGTAGCATCATTGACCTTAAAATTCCATCCATCTGCCATCTATCTGTTCATGTATCCATCCATCCATCCATACATACATACATACATACATACCTACATCAATGCATTCATATATTTTTGTTTATTATTTGCTTAACACCATGATGTTAAGTTTCTTGAATTTTATTTTCTTTCTTTTCCTCTTGTCCAACTAGGAAGGATTGTAATTAGAGATTTTTCTTTTTTCAGTCATCAAGAGGCCCTAGGAAACAAAACCCAGGGAAGCTTTCATCAATCTTCTCTCCTACAGCACTACACATTAAGAGCCCACTTGGAGAAAACAGTGGTCTTCAATCACCTGTACCTCTCATTGACATACCTTAACATTTCTGACAGATTTTGAATTAATGCCCTGGCTTGCGAATACAAGGGTTTTTTGTGGTGTGAAGCAAACAAGGAGAAAATCCTTAACTGAAGACATTGTTATTAGTTCAGGCTTCTCTAAAGGAAGAGAACTGATAGAATTGTATATACATACATGATATCAATCAATCTGTCTATCTAAATATCTTTCTATCTGTTGGTTTGTCTTTCTCACCACCCCCAACCTGTGTTTGTTAGATTGACTTACAGAGTGCAGTCTGAGTAGTCCAACAATGGCTGTCTCTCACTAGAAAGGCTGGGAATCTGGTTAAGGCCATGAGATTGGATGTCTCAGTAGTACCATGATCTGGGATGCCTTTCTGCATGCTGTAGATATCATTGGTTAATAAAGGGACTGTTTTGGCTTATGGCAACCCAGTTTATAATCAGGCAGGAAATCCAAGCATAGATAAAGGGGAAGGAGGGCAGAGTCACAAGAGAAGTGATCCAGCTGCCCAAGAAGCAAGTATAATGAAGCACGGGTATGCAATAGGCCATGTGGCAAGACAGATTAATAGAAACGGGTTGAATTAAGATGCAAGAGCTAGCTAGCAAGAAGCCTGAGCAATAGTCTAAACAGCTTGTAATTAATATAAGTATCTGAGTCATTATTTGGGGCTAAGTGGCAGTGGGGCTGCAGGTCTGAACTTAGGGGCTAGGCTGGAACAGATAGGTCAGAAACTTCATACTACAGTACCAGTCTGGCACCAGAGGCCTAGAAGATTCCCAGATTGTTTCTGGTCCTCAATCTACCTTGGAATCCCAAAGAAGTTGGTTCTAATATCAAATAAATAATGTCTCACGAAGGTACATAAACATGTCAGCAAGACTGAGAAAAAGAAGGTAAAAAGCAGTTTTCTTTTCTATGCCCTTGTGTCCAGGCTGCTGTCAGAGGTGCTGCATATATATGAGTTGAGTCTGAAGACTCTGAATGCTCTGTATCAGAAAACCCCTCATGGGAATTCCCAGAGATTTGTGCTCTAGATGATCCCAGATGCAGTCACATTGACAACCAGGATAAGTCATCACACTTAATAAGGGACAAGTAGACTTTCTCCTCTGTAGTTAACTGATTCCAATGAGATCTTACCAGTTTTGATGTAGAATTATGCCTTAAAATTTCTTGCAAAATAAAAAAATAAATAAATTAAAGGATCTTTAGAAGACACATAAAGGTCTCCTGTCTCTCTTTTCCCAAAGATATTGACTTCAGGATTGTCTACATTTCAATGTCAAATTGCTACAATTTCCTAAGACATATTTAATATTTTATAAGATGTATACATTCACTTTCTATTCAGAACATAGTTTGATGTCCCATTAAAATAATTAGAAATGGCCAGTATGATGGTTCTGAGGCTAAAAATTCTTGCTTCCACACTTTACAACCCAAAGTTGATGCCCAGAATCCATATGGCAGAAGAGAACCAGCTCTTGCTCTTGACTTCCACAATCATACTGAACCAATATACCCCACTTCTTTTAGAAAATGTAGATATTTTTGAATACCCTAATATATTATTCAGGATTCTTTAGAGTAACAGCACTGATAGAATGGATCTTTCTCTGTATATAGAAAAAAGATTTATTAGATTTACAGGTCTCAGTTCAGCTAATCACACAGTAGCTAGCTGTGAATAGAAAGTCCAAGAATTCAGTAGTTGCTCAGTCCACAATGTTGACTGTCTCAGCTGGTCTTCAGTATAAACTGAAATCCTGAAGAAGTAAGTTCCAATGCCAGTGAAGGAATGGATGTGCTAGTCAGGAGAGCAAAGACTTCTTTCTTCCATGACCTTACATAGGCTCCCAGCAAAAGGTGTGGCCTAGATTAAAGCTGTGTCTTCCTGTCTTGAAGGTCTGGATTAGAAGTAGATTTACCTACTTCTGTAGTATTATAAATGAGATTTAGAGTCAAATATTGGTGAAAGGTTGAAATATTAGAGAGAGGAAGTATAGTTAATTTTTATTTAGTTGTTTTGTAATTTTTTTAGTCTTATTTTTGTTAGTTTTATTTTTAAGTTGCTTTTGTTTTTTGGGTTTTTTTTTAATAAGCCCTTAGATATCCATCTGGGTTAGGATTAACATCGTGGCATGTAGCCTTGAATTTATAGAAATAGAAGTTTTGTCTTTGAAATTGTGGGATTAAGGGCGGAGGTCACTATTTTTGGCTTTTATTGTGTTGGGAATTAAAGATGTGTATGACTGACTCAGATGTTTATCTTTGTATTCAAGGTTTAAGAATTTCCTGAGCTGTCTGCCTAGGACTTGACTGGGTGCTCTCTCCCCAATGTTCAGGTTTTATTAAATATGTAGTATATATCCACATACTTCAAATAAAAAATATCCCTCCCAGGTGTGTCCTTCATTTTTTTTTTTTAAAGATGGTGACAAAAGTTTATTGTTTGGACATTTAAGTTTGGGGAGGATTTATTGCATAGCCACAGATAACCAATACAGTACTTTCACAAATAAAAGCCCCTCTCAAGATCCCTAGGCATGAAAAATAAATGTTTGACTTAACCGGAGTTTAAATTCCCTATGATGTTTGGGTGCGGTGGTGGTACATACCTGTAATCTCAATGCTGGGCGGTGGAGGCGGGAAGATAAATTCAAGGCCAGCCTGGGCTACCTAGTGAGACAGAATCCCCAAAAATCAGTAACAAATATCTCAGTGACACTCAGGGAGCATCAGGGAACAGACCCATTCAGAGTCCCCCAGGATGAGTGTCAGAACAGCAAAGACAAACCACGCCCCCAAAGAAGCCTGGGAAGGATCAGCAATCAGAACAGGTTCAGGCTTCACAGCTCACCGGAAATGAGAAGACAGTGGCTCCCTGCCTTCAATGCTGCCAGAAAATGATGTCCGACCTGGACATCCAGCTGAAATCCAGTTATAGATGAGAATGGGGGAAACATTTAGAAGCATTCGGTCTCTGAGAAAACTGACATCACCTGAGCCATTTCTCTGACTGAGTGTTACATCAAGTGAGGGACATGGACCGAGAGGTACCAGCCCTGAAGGGAGGGGTTCCTGGAATTCTGGGGACACTGGCAATGAGAAATCTGAAGATGTGGGAGGGTGAGGGGTGGGAGATGGGAAGTGGGGAGGGGGTGGGGGTGGCTCACAGGTCAGGGGCAGGAAGATAGTCTGAGAGATGCATCACCACAACATGGAAAGGGGTCCTTAAAGAGGCTTTCTGGTACAGTGGACAATCCTGAGAGGCTCTGGAGTACTGCTGAGTTTGGGGAACTGCTTTGTGAAAAGTATGCAGAAAACTAAACGAATGCTAATTCAGCAAGGAAAATGTGTGCTCCAAATTGAATGTCATCACAATGCACGATATATTTACATTTACATTACAATAATGTAAATGTGATTTTACATTATAATAATGTAAATGCTGTAAGCTTGGATGCCTGGTAGCCCTCCCAGCCCCGTTCTTCCTTCCCCAGCTTGTCTCTAAAGTTGCCCTTCATTTTTGGATTTTTGCTAATTCCATATTTAGTCAATTTATCGAGCAAGAATAACCATCCCATAAAAGTTAGGCTGAGCTATAAGCATTTCTGCTCGTTTCATTTCTCGTCTCTGTAGTAATTACTCAAAAGACACAATTTAAGCAGAAAAAAAGATTATTTTAGTTGCTTCTTTCAGGAGACTTATCCTTCATGGCAGGGAAGGCATGACTCCATCCACAACAGCAGTCGTGTTAGATATGGACATGTTGATGGGTCAGTCAGGAAGCAGCGTGGGACACAGAGTGAGACCATCCTGGAATCCTCGAAGGCTTATCTCTAGCTCCCAACCACCAGGAGCCAAGCTCCACAACTTCCTCATACAGTGTCAGCATCTGGGAGACCAAGTACTTGAAACATGAGACTGGATGTGCTGGGTGGGGTGGGGGGCGGTGGGGAGCTGGGGGAGCAATTCCATTTTCAGATGGCAACTGCCTTCAACTGGTCATTGTGAAACTGTTTAGTTTTTCACAAGGAGTTTGTTGAGGGAAGGGATCAAAGTTTATGGCAATGCTTAGTTTTACCTTTTCTCAGGTCTCTAACCCATGCTCATAATTAGAGCTGTCCTTAATATCCCTTAGATGTAGTGACACCTATATCATAAGGTTTTCCAATGGCTATCAAGCCTGTTTCATGCCTGGCTTAGAATAAACCTCAATGAATCAGTGAATTTTTATTTATTTTCTTAGATGCAGAAGGTTAAACCCGAGAGTACAGCTAGATTGATACCACATGGAGAACCATTTATGCAACATTCCTTATAGATCCAGCATCTGTATACCATGAGAACATGCTTACAAACACATTTTCTCTAAAGGATGGGGTGTGGATGTGGTATGGAAGATATCAGTATATGGAATGCTTGGGAATGCATTGGGAGACTGAGTCACAGAAGCCACATCTTACGCAGCACTGCAAGGGTGGCTGTTGGAGACACACTCAAATCAGAGGTCTGGCTCTGGCTCATGGCTCTCTGTGCAGTCTCTCTGGAACATCTGCTTTATGGAAAGAAGCAGATCAAATGGCCTAAGAACAGATGCATCTCAGATGGGAAACTATGAAGTCTCTTAAGCTCCAGGCTTAAGTTCATTTTCCAAAAAAGTTCTGTAGTGGACTTAGTAGCCATTTTTTTGAAATGTTATTTCTTAACATGGATGTAATGATCTGGAATCTCTTCCAGAGTCAAGATGGGCTGTGTGGCTTGAAGGAAGGGCAGTCTTCAGAACTAGCTGAGTGACTGAGGAACGTTGGCTCCTGTATTTTATGATTTATGACCTTGCTTCAGCTCTGGCTGCTCCTTCTTGGATTGAGACTTTTCTCTTATTCGGAGACACGCAGACACAGCTCGTCATAAAGTTGAGCTTAAGGAATACACAGTTGCGCACAGTTCTTGGACATTCACTAGCTGCAAGGTGCTATGTGAAGCTCTGTGGGGATTACAGGCTGACATATCCATGATAGCATCATCCTCATTCACAGAAGCTTCCAGAAGGACTAAGGGGATATGCAAGGATGTATGGTAGGCAGTTATGTGTGTTGATTCGGCTACACTACAGTACTTGGTGATTTAGTCAGACACTAAATGAGGGTTGCTTTGAAGGTGTTTTGTAGATGTGGATAAAATCTACAGTCAATTAATTTTAAATAAATGAGAATACCTTTAGTAAGTGACCTATACAATCACATGAAAATCTTTAGAAAGAATCTTGAAGTTTCTTATTTAGAAAGAATTTTACTTCAGAACTATTTATTATTGGTATGGGTTTCTACTGATCTGTCCAGAAACAATTACTTGAGTCAATTCTTTTTTTTTTCTATTTGTTTTTATTTTTATGTGAATTGGTGTTTTGCCTGCATGTATAACTGTGTAAGGGTGTCAGATCTTGGAATTACAGACAGTTGTGAGCCATCATATGGATGCTGGGAATCGAACTCAGGTCCTCCGGAAGAACAGCCAGTGCTCTTAACCGCTGAGCCATCTCTCCAGCCCCAAGTCAATTTTTTTTTAAAAAAATAACCCCTTTCTCCCTCTCCCTTTCTCTTTCACGTCTTTCTGCCTCCATCCCTCCATTTCCATCATCTATACCTCTGTTGTTGATACTTTACATCAGTGGTTCTCAACCTTCCTAATGACCCTTTAATACAGTTCCTCATGTTGTGGGTGACCACCCCCCTAACCATAAAATTATTTTTGTTGCTATTCTGTAGCTTTAATTCTGTTACTTTTCTAATCATAATGTAAATATCTGATCTGTGTTTCTCAGAGGGGTCGCGTCCCACAGGTTGAGAACCACTACCTTGGCCTGCTACACTAAACACTAAGTCGTACAAGGCAGAAGAATGTATTCTCTTTGGGAGCAGAGACTCTATTTTGTTCACTTGTGTATCTCAGTAATTAAAACCAGTCCTGGAATGTACTTGACATTGAATGCATTCTTCTTCGGTGGATGGCTAACTGGATGAGTAGAGGAAAGGATGCTGCTGGTTCCTAGACACAGACAAATCTTGTCAATCTTCAAGTTTTAATTTTGTTTTCTCCTCCCTGAAAACTGTTATTGACCAACTATAAGGTAGTGAGTCTCAGGCAAAAGTATCAGTGTTTTGGCAAACAGTTTAAAGTGGAGCAGGGAGGAGGTTGTGTGCCTGGGCTTGGCCGGGATACCTTAAGAGCAGCCTATTGGAAGCCACTAAGAAGGATTTTCTTTTCTAAAACAGAAGCCCTCTTTCTTTCCTGAACATAAATCTGGGTGTAAATGATGCTTTGATTCCCATAGCCATTCTTTATATGCTAGGAATAAGGCTGAGTGAAAACCTTACAGAAATATAGAGCAGAAGTCCTCATGGTCTACATCTGGAACACAGAACAATACACTTAACCACTGAAGTGTACACATACTCTGTGTGTATGTGTGTGTGATTGAAAATTTCTTTGTGAAAATTTATCATTTGTTTAGTTTATGTATATGAAGGTTTTGCTGGCATCCATTATGTGTAATACATATATGCCTGGTGCCTACAGATTTCACAAGGATGGGGGTGTCACTAGAATTATGGATGGTAGTGAACCATGAATGCTGGGGACTGAACTCAGGTCCTCTGTATGAATAACAATCTCTCTAACCACCGAGTTATTTCTCCAGCATCCTGAAATATGATTTTTGTTATCCGAGCAAGGAATTTCTTGATTGTTGAAATGAATAGCATATTACCCTGGAAGAGTTGTGGCTAGTAGTTAAAGGAAAATGTTGGGATCTCCGGCAGACAGGGATGAGGCAGAACAGGTCCCGCTGGACTCTCCCTGGGGCTGGGCAAGATGGTGAATGCCAATGACCCAGACCCTCCTTTCCCCTAGCCACTGGGACACATGCACATACACACACACACACACACACACACACACACACACACACATACAGAGAGAGTCAGGAGTCTTGTCGAAGCAGATCTTGCTTTATTGTATCAGGCAAGAACTTATATAGGGTATATAGGGTTATGAAAAGGGAGTGGGTGGATATCTTAGGATGGGGTAGGTGGGTAATAAGGGGCAATAATATTTTACCATGTTAGCGGTGACTGGGCAGAGGCGGTCTTAGGTAGGGCTGTACTGAGTCACTCATACTTGAGTTTATGGCCAGAGACAGGTGACCAAACTCTAGGAGGGCTTAGGAAGTTACACGGGGCCTCAATCCCAGGCCTTGGAGGACCCACCAGGAAAATGTCAAAACCTGAGGTTATTTTTTTGCCATCAGTTATAAGCTGCTTACTATAGTACTTTAGTTATTGATATATGTTAGATTAGTTATCCTAATCACCCAGATGAATCTTGTCCTAGGGAACCTGAATTACTAATAATGGCTTTCATGCACACCTTCTATTTGGCTGGGAAGACTTTATCTTTATTATACTGGATGGCAGGTGAGTCTTTCCTTTGTTCAGGAGTGTGTTATTACTGTAGTTTTACACTGCTGTCTGATTTAGGGAAGATGTTATCTTTATTGCATTGTATGGCAGGAGAGCCTTTGCATTGCTCAGGGGCGTATCAACAATGCTGTCTTACAACACTATCTACTATAAAAACACCCTGACAAGATAGTCTAGAATAAGAACATAGGTTGTGCCACACTCGTGAGCCATTCAGAAATGCAAGAGTTCTTTATGAAAGCTGTTTCCCTGAAAATGTCTGGGAATGGGCTTGGGGAGTTTGTGGGTAGCTTCAACAGGTTTAGAGCATTGTGGGGCCAAGTAGCCTAGTGGTGTGGATACAGAGTGGTACTTGATGACTGTACCTTCATGACAAGACGATACAAACTATATAAATAGTTTAGAATATTCATCAAATATGAAAGACCATTCCTAGGCCTGGTAGGTTCTGAAGGGCAAGCACAGCTGTCCCCAAAGTCTTTGCATTTGGGGCCGGAAGAAGTTCACCACAAGCCCATCCAGAGCTCCTGGCATTGGACAATCAGGTACCATTATGGTGAATGAGTACAAGGTAGTGATATGGAAGAGAGCTAGAATGAGCCCTGTGATTGGGAGAGAGGCAAATTTGAAGAGGCAAGGGTAGTGAGGAATGGGCTGATGCAGATGGCCTACTTCCATCCAGGGCCAGATGTCTGAGTCTGGGCTGCTGCCAAGGGCCATGCCTTGGTCTATGACCCTGATGGAGGCAGAGGATAGGGTTGTGCAGTTGGTCCAACCACTCACAGGCTGAAGCACTCAGCAGAGAGGGCCCTACACTTTCCCTGGGCAGCACAAAAGAGCTGATTGTGTTCATAGGGGCAAAGGCAAGCTGGCCTAAGGGTGTGAGAGCAGGAGAGAGAGCAGGTCATGCCCCCCCATCTGAAGTATGGAAGAGTGGGTGAGGGAAGGACGCTCTCCTCTCTTATCCATTGAAACCTCCAGCAGGTGGTGAACCTGGCCCAATCGCTCACCAGCTGAAGGGGCCCTTCACGTTGCCTTGGCTGCTCAGTAGAGCTGACCTTGTAGATAGGAACATGAGTGAGTCAGTCCTGAGGGAATGAGAGGAGTATAGTTGGTACTGACTCCCTTGTCTTTAGTGTGGTGATGGAGAAAGGGAAAGATGCCAGCTGGTGAGGGAACCTGTCCCCTTTATCAGATGAAACACTCAGGAAAGCAATTTCTGTACCTTGTCTGGGCAGTACAGGGGAGCTGATCCTGTTAACCAGGGCACAAGTGGAGCAACCTTGAGAACTGAGCATGGATAGCTCCACCCCTCAGCTGCCACATGGTAACATGAGCAGGGGAGAGATGCCCTTCTCCCTCATCAATGCCTGAAACAGGTAGGAGAGCTGGACCTGAGGTCATAAGAACAGGAGAGCTGTCCCCCCACACCGTATACAATATTTGGGAGAACAGGCCCTGCACCTCATCTGGGCAGCACATTAGAACCACTTTGTTGGCAGAGGTGAGAGTGAGCCAGCCCTGGAACTGTAAGGGTGTGAGAGCTGTTTCTACTACTCATTTGTCATGTGGTGGTATGAGTGAGGAGAGATGCCCCTCACTCCTCACCATCTTCAACAAATGAGAGCACTGACCCTTCTCCCTTACCATCTGTAGCACTCAGAAAAGTGGGCCCTGTTCCTCGACTGTGTAGCACAGTAGAGCTATCCCTGATGACAAAGACATGGGTGAGACAGCCTTGAGTGTGTGAGAGTAGAATAGTTGGCCATACTCCCTATCTGCCATGTGGTGGCGAGGGCCAGGGAAAAATGCCCTCTTCCCTTGCCCCTGCTACCTGTGGTGGGCAAGGCAGCTGACCTTACCCCTTACCAGCTATAGCACCCAGAAAAGTAGACTCTGCTCCTCATCTAGGCAGCACAGTAGAGTGGACATTGTTGGCAAAAGTGTGAGTGAGCCAGTCCCAAAGTTGTGAGCATGGAAGAGCTCTTTCTATTACTCATCCATCTTTCTGCAACATGGTTTGGGGAGAGATACTCTTACCCTACTCCCCACTTCCCATCAGTGCCTGAGGGTTGGTGGGAGAGCTGGCCCTGAAGTCATAAGAGTAGAAGAACTGTTTCTGCCCCTCATGAGCTGCAGCACTCAGGAAAGTGGCCCTTATGCCTTGCTTGGGCAATAGAGTAGAGCTGGCCCTGAAGGTGTAGGTGTGGGAGAGCTGACCCTAAGGAGAAGAAAGCAGGAGAATTGGCTCCACCCCTTGCTTATCTCTACAAGGGTGAACTAGCCAGAGCTTTGCTAGAGAACTCATCCTGATGGTGAAGACAGGAGAGGGCTGTCAGTCTGACCAACTCTGACACTATCCAGGTCCAGAACCTGTTGTACCACCCCAACATTCATTCTATCTTCAATCTTCTGGTGCTTGGGGGAGGAAGGCAGAGGTACAGTTCTGTGAACCCAGGGCTGCAGGATCTCCATGACACAGGGCAGTCCCAGTGACGACCCAGCATTGATGATGTAGCAGAGACCAGGGGCCTGGAACCAGACCAAAGATTCTTTGTGATAAAGCCCTACATGTAAAAATGTACAAACCAAGGGGTCTACTGTCTAACTCACTTTGTCACACTGCAGTTTCCATGACAAAAATTTCCCCTTATTACTCTAAAAAAATACTTCTTTTTTTTCCTCTTGAACTTTATTTTGTTTTATTTGGGGGATGGGATGAGTGGGATTGGAAGACATAAAGAGTAAATAAAAAGAAAGTTAAAAACCAATAAAATGGGCTCAGGAAAAAATATTTTTGAATCTTTTTGTCAGGGAATGATGTGTTCTACTGAGCTGCTTATAGATAATACATTCTTTTTCATTAACCATAACAAGAGCCTCTAACATTTATTGGGTGTACACCATGTGCTGTGACACTCCTGAACTTTACTTAGATTACTTTCCATCAGTGCGACATTCAGAGGTAGTCACGATCATTTCCTCTATAGAGATAAGAAAAATGAGTCACAGAGAAGATGAGCTGAAGGCATTCATTTCAGAATGTCACAGAGTCACTCAAGAGCAGAGAATTTAGAGTCTTCCTGGGAAATCTCAGAGCATTACATGGTTGGCTTGTCAGAGTCTGAATGAGACTGGACTGATTAGTTAAACTAGAACATTCTTCCTTCTCCCCAGTCTAAGGGCATTGTTGGTAATGAAGATAGACAGCGGTGGTAAGGAGGGGAACAAGAATCAGCACCGTTGCCGTTCATATTTAATATTTATTATACTGGAGATTGAAAAGGAAGAAGCAAGCAATGGTGACATGATTTTTACTCATGTCTACCTTAATAGTTAACATGGTTCAAATATTAACTCCAGTATGAGTTCATTTGCTTAGGCCTTGTGATGGTTAAGCTTGGTTGTCAACTTGATTTGATCTGGGGTCGACTAAGATATACAGCTCTGTGAAGGTACTTCCTGGAAAGAGTAACTGAGGCAGGAAGACCCCCACCAGAATGGGCAGCACTTTCTGGCAGGGATTGTCCAGGTTTAATGAGGGAGGTCCAAGGGATAAACAATGCGGCTGATGTCCCCCAGCTCTCTTGCTGGGTAGTGCAGCTATTCTGTTATTGCTGCTGCCATCACTGACACAATCTTTTGCTGACATGGGAACCAGCTTCTTCATCTTTTCAATATGGACCAGACACTAGCATCCCAGAGTTTGAGTGCTGGATTAGAACTACCAGGGCTTGCAGCTTTGTAGACCAAGCACCTACCATATTCTCATCCTCTTCAGTGTGCAGTGATTGCTAGACTACCCAGATCATAGTATGTTAGCCAGTTTAATACAACACACACACACACACACACACACATTTGTGCACACACACACTCATGATAAAGGTGCCAGCAGCCTGTTTCTTATGTGGCTCCCTCTCTGGCTTCAGATGACATCATCTGTATGTCCTCACAAGGCCTCTCTGGTATCTCTTACACTCCTCCTAGACCACCAGTCTTATTTGACCTTTTCAGATTCATTTAACCTTTGTTATTTCTTCACTGACCCTACCTTTAAATTTAGCCAGTGTTGGCTTAGGGCTCAAACCTATGAATATACTAATATGAGGATATAATTCAGCCTATAATGAGTTTTCAGATAAGAAAAGTAAGCATGAGAATAGTTAATAGCACCTACCTCATGGGATTAAAGGAGATAAGTCATGGTTACTGCATAAATATTGCTTTCCTTTCTTATTCCCTGGTGATTTAAGGCAGGGATTAGTTTGTAGCACTGAGGGTGAGAGGGACATGGAAAGCTAAGGAATAGATTGGTAGGATATGAATGTCTTATTTTACTGCATAACAATTTACTACAAACTTAATAGCTTAAGTGTCTGTTCATTACCTATCTTTCCATAGAGTAGGAATCCACACCCAGATTCCATGAGCTTTCTGCTCAGCATTTCACAGGCTGGAATCAAATCGGTGACTGAGTTGCATTCCTGTCTGGGACCTGAGTCCTCCATGCTTGAGAGTGGTTGTAGAACTCAGCTCTATTACAACACTGAAGACCTCATTTTCTTGCTGGCTGATGGTAGTTAAGGGTGTTCTCTGTCCCTAGAGGTCACTCACATTCCTTGTCATGTATCTATCTCACAGACTTTTCTACAATATGGCAGCCTATTTCTTCAAGGTCACTGCCAGAGTCCTCTTTGTTCAGTGTGAAAAAATATCATCAAATGTAATGGGCGTCATTGAATGATACCCCACCATCTTTGTTCTGTTTTATTGGCTAGTATAGATTCATAAACTGAAGAGTAGGAAATTATACAAGAATGCGCCTCTCTCAGGATCAACTGTAGTGAGAAAAAAAGATGATGTGGGTAACAATTGCTCTTTGCTTTTTTTTTTTAATGCCTTCTCTGTCATACAATGGCAGATGAATCCCCCAGATGGTCTAGCACCCAAAGAGTAGAGGCAAGAATGTGACTGTTGACTTTCCAGATGATATGAAATACATAGGGTCCCATGAGTCACAAGGATAGCCAAAGAATTACTGGTAAACAGTGTGAGATATTAGACAGGAGACATTAGATTTTCTTAGGGAGAATAAAGTTTGATGAAAATGAAGCCACTGGCACTTCCTTGAAGACACAAAGTGAGCTGTGCTTAAAATCAAAAAGACTTTGTTGTCTTAATTCTTCTGGCCTCAATCACCGTGGAACACGTGGCATAGGTATTTGGTTAGTGGCTGTGAATTTTGATGCATAGGTACTTTCTAAATACGTGTCATTCTGGGTAAAGAGCTCTGTAATGGAAGAACTGCAGACTTCTCCATATCTAAACCATTTTGAGTTATCTCTAAAGTTTTTTTTTAAAAGATCAGCAGTTAGGAAGAAGTAGAGGATCTTCATGAATTTTGAAAAGTGGTACCTGGGATTTTTTTTATTTATTTAAGAAATTTGTTTTATCCATTTTACATACCAACCACAGTTCCCTCTCCCATCCCTCCTCTTCCCCCCCCATCTTTCTCCTTGAACCCCACCATCCTCTCCTCCAAAAGGGTAAGGCCTCCTCCTCCCATGGGGAGTCAACACAGCCTGGTACATTCAGTTGAAGCAGGACCAAGCCCCTCCCCCGACCTGCATCAAGGCTGACCAAGGCACTCCATCCTAGGTAATGGTCTCCAAAAGGTCAGCTCATTCGATAGGGATCGGTCCTGATCCCACTACCAGGGGCCTATCAAACAGACTAAGTTACACAATTTTCTCTCTTATGCAGAGGACCGAATTCAATCCCATGCAGACAACACAGCTGCGGGTCTAAAGTTCACAAGTTCCCATAAGCTTGGTTCATTTGTCTCTGTAGATTTTCCCATCATGATCTCAACCCCAACCTCTTGTTCATATAATCCCTCCTCCCTCTCTTTGACTAGACTCCTGGAGCCCAGCCTGCTGCTTGGCTGTGGATCTCTGCATCTGCTTCCATTAGTGGAAACCTGGGATTTGAATGTGAAGGAACAGGGAACAGCTGTGTGTTCCTGTGGTGGCACTGAGGCCCAAACCTGGAAAGTCTAGCTTCTGGCTGCATTCATACCTCCTCACCAATAGAGGTCTCCACAATCTTCACTTTTTTTCCCATTCCATAGCTTAACCCTTCTTTGAGGTACAGCTACATCCCTTCTATAGTATAGAACCTCCCTATATCCTTCTAGTGAATTTCTTGCAAAGATCTATTCAACATTTATTAACGTTTATTTCTGTTATATGCGTACAGAGGCAATTTCACTAAGGCAGTTGTTGGCCTCTGAAGTAAAATGTACTGAAGACTTCATGAGTGTTATTTCTGATATAGTGTTAACCTTATTCTCCAGCTGTGAGGAAGGCAAGAGAAAATAGGTTTTGGTTTCAAGGAAGAACATTTTGATCAAATATTGTATAGTTTAATGGTCAATGTGCAATTTATGATTATATTCTTGAGATCCTCATAAACCAGACAAGTTACAGACCTGTTTGAAGCAGTAGCCTGGGGCTTAAGATAGTTTTGAATTTTTATAATTCTTAAAACAAGCAACTTACTGGGTGGTGATGTAGCACACCTTTGATCCCAGCACTCAGGAGGCAGAGGCAGACAGATCTCTGAGTTCAAGGCCAGCCTGGTCTACAGAAAAAGTTCCAGGATAGCCAGGGCTACATAGAAAAAAACCCTGTCTCAGAAAAAAAAGCAACTATATAATGATAGTGTTAGGAAGAGCAGGACATGGAAGGACCATCCAGAAGTTTCTCTGAGGACTCAGTTTGCATCTAATCAGATGTTTTCAATACAGCCCCCATTCCAAACTTCTCATTTGAAAAGGACACTATAGGTAAGGAGGCCAAGATAGGAAGACCTCTATAGGTAAGGAGGCTGAGATGGGAAGCCCCCGACTACTGTAGGGTGTGGTCCATGAGGTCAGTCTTGAGTCCTCTCATCCCCTCTTTCCCCAGGGCTTTGTGCCGAAGCTGTCATCTAACTCTGCTGCCCACAACTGTGCAATTAACAGGAGGATGTTAAGGTAATAAATTGTGTTTATTTAGATATTTTTAGAAGGCTTATCAGTATTTTAGATTCTGAATTAGGGGAGGGGCAGATACATCATGATAATTCTAAACCACAAATGAAAGATTTACAACTCAGGCTCTGTGGACATTCTGTCATGTGGCAACCTTCAGAAAGCCTCACTAGAACATGATATTATTTCCTGCACAAGCATACCAAAGAAGAGATTTTATTTTTTTAATTTTTTTTAGATACTACAGAGACTAGCAGGATGTCATTAGGTCATAATGGTGTAATTTATGCAAAAAGTAACTCTGGATCTTGATTTTTTTTTCTTGAAAGTTTTCCTTAAAAGCTCTGCGGGAGATCAACAAGGGTTTCTCACATTAGAGATAGCCACCAGACATGCAAAAGATGTGGTCACTGTTGCTTGTTGGGTGTCTACTACTCTGCTAGATTCTCCACACTTAATCATACTGTATAGGCATTCTAGAGGATAAACTGGGGATGTGGCTCAGCAGTCCAGAATTTCAATAGCACACAGAAGGTTGTGGTTCCATTTCTGATATCACCAGCACTGCAGCCATGCTCAGTACCTACCACTACAGAAACCTAGCAGATAAGAGATTTGCCTTTTTAGATACCAAAGATCATCAAGGGAGGGAGGGAGGGAGACACTCTGAGAGAGTGGGCCTGGCATGTATGGTTTTTTGAAACCTCAAAGACCACTCTCAATAACATACTTTCTCCAATAAACCCACACCTATCTTAGCATATGGGGACCACTATTATTTAAAACAGCATATTCCACTCTCTGACTCTCATAAACCTGTAGCCATATCATAATGCAAAGTACACTCAATTCATCTTCAAAAGTCTCCATAGTCTTTCAGTCTCAAGACTGCTTCAGATTCCAATGTCCCTCCTGAGATTCAAGGTGATCTCTTAACTATAACTTCCTGTAAATATAAGAATAAAAATATGTAAGAAGCAGAGTACATACTTTCAGCATACTACAGCATAGAATATACATTACCATTTCAAAAGGGAGGAAAGAGAGCAGAGTGAGGAAATAATATACCAAAGTGAGACCAAAACCCAGCAGGGCAAACTACAATTTCTGCATCTCCGTGTCCTACATCAAAGTACTCTTTAGAACTCCAGCTCCTTTTGAATTGTTGACTGTGACACACGTTCTTTCTTGTGCTATTTTCCCACTCTGTATGTTGCTCCCTTTGGCAGTTATCCCATGACTCTGGTGTTTCTGACATCATGGGGGTCTCCAACACAATCCAGGCTTCACACTTACGTCTCATCAGTGGCCTCCATGGGCACCCATTCAAGGACATCCCTGACACACACCTGGTGTCAATGCTTTCTGTTGCAAGATTATTGCTTGTACAGCTGACCCATTATGCCTACAAAGCAAACTTGGAGTTAGCAACTGGCTAACTGGAATTAGCCATAACATTCTTGAAAGATTTAGGAGTGGGCTAGAAGGAACAGACAGGAAGTGAGGAGGAGAAGAAGGAGTTCTAGGGATCTGGAAAACTTGGAGAGTCAACAAATTGATCTGCTTTCCTTGGATTTTCACTTTTTTATGTCAATTTCTGACTCTTCTGTTTTTATGATACTAGACCAAATTATGTAATTGTTACATTTGGCAGCAATATCTGGTGCCTACATATAGATGATTATTTTTTTGGGGAAGGGAACTCCAGCTCACAAAAATGACATGGAGACTTGTATCACTAATTGTAAAAGCTCGGTCCATAGCTTAGGCTTGTCCCTCTAGCTCTTATAACTTAAATTAACCCATTTATATAGCCTTTTGGCTTTTAACCTCTCTTTCACCTCCTGTTTCCTCTCCATATCCTTTTTCAATTTTTCTTCTCTCTCTCTGCCTGGAAGTCCTGCCTAATCTCTTGCTGTCTATCTACTGGCCATTCAGCTCTATATTAAACTAGCCAGAAGGTTCTTTGGCAAAGACACATCTTTACAGTACACAAAAAGATTATTTCACAACTTTCCTTAGCTGTGGAGGGAGGTTCCACAACTTCTTTCTTGTATTCCTGACCCTAAAGCCACAACTATGTTGCTAATTTTGCCAAATTCTGCTGCTTGATAATGCAAACACATTTACATCAGCTCTGGTTCTGGCAGTTTTCTTCAGCGCTTAGACTTTCCTTTAATTTCTTTTCATAAGTTGAAAGCTTAGCTGGGTGGGGTCTTGCTCTGAGGGCACCACTACCCTTATTCCATTTAGTGTCAGGCTTTTCTTCAAACTTTTTATCTTTTGAGCACTGAACTTAACTCCATTACTCTTCCTGGTTCTTTTTTTGCTCCACAAACTGTAGGCTTTCTGTTTCTCTTTATCTAGCTTGCTCCTTTTAACTACAGATCTTCAAATGGTTTTAACTAATAACCATACAAACTAGGCTGTCTTGAAATCTCCTCTGCCAAGATCATTAATATAAAATTCTTCAAATTAGTCTTGGGCAGATTTTCAGGACAACAGAAAAAAAAAAAAAACCAACTGTTTTCTTGGCCAAAATATCACAAGACTAGTCTCTAGGTCACTCACTATTATTATTATTATTTTTTTCAACTTCCTGAACTGCCTATCCCCAGCTCAACTGACTTTGATTGTCTTCCATGCTTTTCTTAAAATTGTCCCACTGTTTTCCTAGTCCAAAGTTTCAAAGTCTTCCATATTCCTCTAATAAGTTGCATGGTCAGGCTTGTCACAGTAACACCCTAGTTCCTGGTACCAACTTGTGTCTTAGTCACTGTCTATTACTGTGTAGAGATACCATGACCAAGGCAGGTCTTAAAGGAGAAAGCATTAATTGGGGTCTTGCATTCAGTTTCATAGGTATAGTCCAATATTACTATGGCAGAGAAAATGGCAGCAGACAGGCAGACATGATGCTGGAGAAGTAGTTGAGAGCTACATCGTGAACTCTCTCTCTCTCTCTCTCTCTCTCTCTCTCTCTCTCTCTCTCTCTCTCTCGTGTGTGTGTGTGTGTGTGCGTGTGTGTGTGTGTGTTTTGTGTGTGTGTGAATTAGTCCAACAAGACCCTGCCTCCTAATCTTTCCCAAATAGTACCATTCCCTGGTGACTAAGCAGTCAAATATATAAGTCATATATATGTATATATAAGTATATATAATACACACATTTATACATATAAGCATTCCTACTCAAATCACCACACTGTGTAACTTTAAAAGGTTATTAACTTACCTAAACTTTTATGTTCTGAACTATAAGCTTAGGACAGAGAAGATACCCTTTAGATTGTTCTGAGGATTAGAAAGAACTGCACTGGTTAGGATGAACCAGATGCAGAACAATTTTCAGTTGCCACAGTCCATAGTGGCCACAGGGGGTGGGGAGCTCTGTTATCTGGCTATGTGTGGTCAGATCCTGGGGTAGCTATATGGTGGTTACATAAACTTTGACAGGTTAATTTGACAAGACGAATTACATAATATTAAGCAAGTCAGAAATTTTAAACCTCAATTTAAAAAAAAATCTTCAAAATTCTGACAATATATGGTATAATTTCATAGCTGTTGGAATAGAATAAAATGCCCAAGTAAGCAGTTAGGAATTTAAGAAGTAGTCAAAATACTAAAGCAGACTGGTGAAAAGGTCATTAGGAAGCCCCATAGATAGCAATTCCTGCCATCACTGGTCATGCTAGTCACATAGCTAAACTCTTCAGTAAGAACTGCTCATGTCTGAGCTGTTTTCATCTCCAAAGAATGGAGTACAAGTAGATCCTCTTATTTTAGAACCATAAGTTGGAGAAATATTCTCTCTCTCTCTGACCTCCCCAAACCCTCCAAACAAAACAAAAACTAAAATGAACAACAAAAAAATACAAAGAGAAAAAAATGGCAGAACAAAACAGCTTTCAAATGATGTCAGTAGTAACTGTTGGGAAGTTCAGTTGAATGCAGTAGCGTCCTAGTCTCAGGGCTACACTGCAGCACAGGAAGAGGGTAGTTCCATCCAGTTGTTTTTCTTGATGGTCTCTTTCCATTTATCTAGTCACAAATATACTCATTTCCTTACAAATACTAAGTTTACTCCAGGTATGTTGGTGAGGATGGCGGCTAAGACAGATGCAGTTCCTCACTCATGGGACATAAATTCCTATTTTGATAACATAGAGGTTCATATGATATGGTTGGCGTGTATGTGTGTGTGTGTGTGTGTGTGTGTGTGTGTGTGTGTGTGTGTGAGAGAGAGAGAGAGAGAGAGAGAGAGAGAGACCATCAAGCTGGGAAGGAATGGAGAGAACCACAGAGGAGTTAGGGCGGGAGAGCATGGGTGGACAGTGATGTAAATGAATATGCATATATAGCATTCTCAAAAGCATGATCAAATAAACGTAAAAATAGAATCTTTTGTGTGTCTACATTTTCAAGGTATCCTAGATCTGGAGTATGTTGAGAGCTTATTGGGCATCTTCCCCTTGGTTATTCTTGGGTCTGCAAACTATTTTCAAAAATAGTGTATGTAGTTTTTTCCTCAATGCACTTTGGACATTTGAACAGGCCTATGGATGTTCATAACAAGGTAAGGTGAGCTGTCAAAAGCTTAGTGAGCTGCTGCAATTATGAGGACTCAGCAGGCCAGTGAGTCATATTAAAACACAGAGATTCTTCTATTTCCTTCCTAGAGCTTCCTGTGAAAATTATGATCCCTATGTGAACTTACTTTTATAAGTCTGCCCAATGTTAGAGGAAAGAGGTCTAAAGGGGAAACATAGTTTGTAAAAGGAAAAGCACCACAGAGATTTGAAAAAAGAAAAAGAGAAAGAAAACAAGGATCAAGACACTTGAAATGAAGGAACGGGTCACAGTGTGCTGAAGAACACTGGCTGAAGACCAGGAAACACCAGGGGTTAGCACAGCCCAAAATACATATAAACAGAGCTGATGTTTGAGAAATGGCTCATAGGAGAATTGATGGCTGTGAAAAGCCACCCTTTGATTTCAGATAGGAAAGGGAGTTAAAATAGCCCATTTATAGCACAGGGAATTCCAATTCTCAAGGGTTTTAGTTCTCTGAGGCTGAATGAAAGCCACAGAGAACCTACTTTGCGCTAGGCACTGTCTCACAGGGCAAGAGGAGGAGCTGCTGACCTAGGGAGCAGCTAGCATTGAGGAAGTGGGTACCTTAGCAGGACCGACTGTGATGTGTGGAAGCCCTGGGATTGGTGGAGAGCCTGTATAGAGAGACAATCACACTGCAGTTTGTGGACCACGTGATATCTGAGGTACATAATGCCAAAGGGTGGGTGTGTCAATGGATTCATACCAATAGGCCCATATTTTCATTTTGAAATACTTAGAACGATGGATCAGTGACTAAATGCTTTTGCTGCTCTTGCAGAGAGGTCTACAGTTTGGTTACCAGCATCCACACTGGTCAGCTTACAGCTTCCATTCCCGAGTATCTGACTGCCTCAGCCACTCAGATACACATGTACAGACACATGAGTAGACTATAAAGAAAAAATGAAAATATTAAATGAATAGAATCAAGATTTGCACAAAATAATACGACTTTCATTGAAACTTTCAAGGCTGGATAGTCAAGACAGTTGTCACATCCTGATTCCACACTTGCCAAAAAGCAGTGGTCAGACTTCTGGACAGTTGCCCTGGGAAATCTGCCCACAGTTCATCACACACCACCTACTGGATTCTATCAACACTGCAGTTTTTCCAGATGACATTTTGCAGTATGGCTGGTTCTCTGGCTGGTTCTCTCTCTCTCTCTCTCTCTCTCTCTCTCTCTCTCTCTCTCTCTCTCTCTCTCTCTCTCTCTTTCTCTCTCTGTCCTTCCTTTCTTCTTGTTAACTTGAGACAAGCCATGGTCATTTGGAAAGAAGAACCTGAATTGCAAAATGCCTCCCTCGTGTTATCTGTAGGCAAGACTGCAAGGTCATTTCCTTGATAAATGATTGCTGTAGGAGGGTCCACCCACATAGGCAGTACCATCCCTGGACTGGTAGATGGAAGTGAGGTGTGTGAAGGAGATTAGAGATATGGAAATCGTGGTATATAAGACAGCAAGCTAAGCAAGTCATGAGGAGAAAAAAAAATCAATAAATAAGGAACCTCTGCTTCAGTTCCTGCCTCCAGGTTCCTGACCTGAGTTCTGCAGTGACTTCTCTTTCTGATGCATCTACAACTGTAAGCTGAAATACATCATTTCCTCCTCAAGTTCCTGATCATGATGTTTACCACAGGGATAAATTAAGACAACTTTGTAAAGGTCTTGTCAGAACTCTTTCCAAATGACACACAGTAAAGATTATTTTTGTTAGGGGAAGCATCCTTTGGTTTTCCTATTTATTTATTTAGACAGGGTCTTACATAGCTTAGGCTGGTCTTAAACTCTTTCTGTGGCTGAGGATGGCTTTGAATTCCAAGGCCTCATGCCTTCATCTAAATGCTGAGATTACAAGCATACACAGTTACAACCAGCTTTTATAAATTGGGGCTTTCTTTACTCGGTATTTACATCAGGTTCTCAGCATTCCCACAGGCTTATTTCTGGTTAGCTCACTAATCAATGGTGATTTCTTTAACCCTTCTCAGATTCAGTTACTCATTCTCCAAGAAAAAGACACTTGCTTCATTTACAAAATGTGTTGTTGATAACTTGGATCTCTTTCATTCTCAGGAACTCAAAGGGAGAAAAATGTCTTATCTAGGTCAAAGATGGCATAAACTATGGTCTTTTCCTGGTTGGAGTAATTTTCCTTCATGAAAATTTGCTATTTGTTCACAAGTAGTTTTGGGAACAAGGATCTCTTGTTTTTCTGAAAGTGTCTCTGTTCTGAGAAATACTCAAAAAATGATTGAATTTCTTGACAAACCTCTTTCACAACACTTAAACAACTTAAGAATTTGGGGGATTTTCTTTACAGTGTTCTTATTATAGACGATTCCCTATTCATAGTCCTCCATCCTTTTGCTCAAGCCAAAATAAAAAGGAAGTAAGGAAGAGAGAGCCTCCCACACTGCCTCAGATAGAGTATGCCGGATGGCATTTTACCAGCTATACAGGCTCTTGTTCATTTTGGATACAGCATGTTAGAAGGGCTATAACTGCAGTGCCGTTAGAACTGCCACACTCAAGTTGAATGTACAGTCTGAATGAAAACTAGGAACTTGCTATTCTCACACAGCTTCCAAAGGATTCTCACTGTCTACCAGTGCCCCTGCCATCTGTGTGCCAGCCACGGCTGTAGAAATGCTATCGTACATTTGTGTAAGGCAGCTGTGGCCCACATCTCTGGTGTTTGGGTCAGGTGTGGTAGCATGAATACCAAACAGCTGTTATTTGGCACCACTCTTGAATCTCATACTTTGCCAGGGCTCCTTTGCAAAATCAGTGAGGTAGAGCCATTTAAATCCTATTCAGCTGTCATGGATGTGCTTCTGAGGTGATTTTTCTCAATTTTGTTTATTTTGGAGATACTGGTACAGAGCCCAAATTTAGGCATGTGAATCTAATTCATTATGATGTTGTTCTCGCTCAGCTTCCCAAGGTCTATGAGAACAAACTTTGGTGTCTCATACATTTGGAATGGCAATGTTGAGTTACTTCATAGGGATGGCAAGGGCATGCAGAGAGAAATCATATCCATGTCTAGTAGACGTTCTGTTAGATGGCTTTTCACCATCGTCATGATGGAGGCTACTTAATAAAGGGAACAGGTTTATTTTTGTTTGTGGCTCTGGAATTTTAGTCCTTGCTTAGGAGACACCGCTGCTTTGAGTCTCTCTATGTGTGTGTGTGTGTGTGTGTGTGGGAGAGTCATGGTGGGAGAGCAAGTGTGGTAGGTGCGTTCATCCCAAGCCAGGGAGAAGAGGAAAGAGAGAAAGGGGTGTGTGGATAGGGTGAGGAGGGAAGGTTGACATTCTACAGTACCTTCAAAGGCATACCCTCAGTGACCTAAGGATCTTCCATTAGTTCTCATCTCTTAAAATAGTTTATCCACATCACCCCCAGTGCTGTCCTGTTTGAGACCAAGAGAAAATGCCTTGTGTTGGTATTAGCAGGTAGAATTAGAGGTCATTAAAGGTCAGCATTATCGACCCTTCAGTCCATATGGCTGAACCTTCTAGTCGTACATTTAGACATAAGGCAGAATAATTCTTCCTGACTTCTAAATGAAAAGCCTTCCCACTGGAGAGACTGTTGATGAATCTGTTTCTGAGGGCATGGCAAGGGGGGAAATGGAAGTTGGGGTAAGGGAAAGAATTCAGTCAGTTGAAGAAGCTATGGGACTGGATTCTGCTTGGTAAGTTAGGCCTTCCATGAGGACTCAGAATGCATCTATCTTGGAATTTCACTGTGACTCTAAAAGCAGTAGGCAGAATGGAGCAAGCACCTACTGAGCCTTAGACACTAAGACAAAATCTCTTTCATCATCTTTTTATTTCTGTGTCTAAACCTTTGTCTTTATTGGATGTCCCCTTCTGTTCTCATATGATCCAACAGGGTACTCTTCTCTAGTTAGTCTCTCTTTTCTACCTTTAATGCCATCTTCCCCCAATTTCTTTGTTTTCTACCATTTTGCTATCTGCTTTTATCAGACTGACATTTCTTTTAGTTGACATTCTATGTGTGATCATGGAGTTCTTGTCTTTATGCATGGCTTATTTTACTTAATATAATGTCTCCCTAGTCTTTCCATGCTTCAAATGGTAGGATTCTTTCCACAGTCATGAGTGGTGTGTGTGTGTGTATGTGTGTGTGTGTGTGTGTGTGTGTATTTGTAATATACTTAAAAAGTTTGGTAGCTAAGGAACATGGGAAGGCATTTGTATTAATCATTTCAATAAATGTACAGTGCTTAGAAGATTACTTGACACCTGGAAGAAACAGATGAGTGTTATGGCTTTGATGTGGTTATTAGTACATGGCTGAAAAATAGTCCAAACATTGAATATGAAATTATACAGGCTGCTTCAGTATCCATTACACCCGTTCAGGTCTCTAATTGTCATGAAAAGCCATGGCTGATGAATGGGTTTCTTTTTCAGTTCTGGTAGTTATCACTGGAGAAGTGGCCATTTGATGCCTGTTTTCCAAATAGACGTTTAATGACCCTGACTCCTGAAATGTGAAAGTTAAGTTTGTGAAACTGAGAGGTTTCTTTACCTGTTCACACATCCAAGTGTTGGAAGGATACCTTAAATGAACCTCGAGAAGACTAAATGGAAGAACAGTGCCCAATTTCTCTTCCCTGACAAGGACATTACTGATGATTAATTTTTACGTTATGTGTGGGGCCTCAGGAGAATGGCAATAAATGATACAAAGGCTTCCAATTAAGAGTGTTAGAACAGTTGTTTATAGTATATATAAAATATTAAAAAGAGTCAAGTTCATTTCATATGTTTGAATAAAAACTTTTGGTCTACATAGTTTCAGAGTTGCAAGTCAGTTCACTTAAAATGACATTTCTGTCTTTTTACCTGTTGCTCATGTATTACCACATTGAATATGATAACATATAGAAGATTTTAATGAGATTCTCAGTTTCCTTATGCAGAGAAAGAAGAGAAATTCACTTGGGTGGGCAATAAAAGAATATTTTTACCATAGGTTTTACCACCTCAAAGACTCCAGCTTCTACAACTGTCTTCAAAATTAGAAATTCCTTGAATAAAGAAATTGCTACAGAATTAGCAAGAAAAATCAGCTGCATTTGTACCGTCATCATGGAATCTTGATTTCATTTCAGTCCTGGGCCAAGATGACGCTTCTGTCTTCAGTTGGAGTTGCCATTAGGAGATGCCTATAATAAAGAGAATCATATACATTTAACACAAAATTTAAGATTCTTTTGAACAGGTCAGTAAGCTCAGGCTGAGCTGCCCCAGGAAGTAAAGAGTGCAAACATGCCATGTAGCTCCTCTCTCAATGGAAAAGTACACAATCTTCATGGATGTTATGGAAATGGCTTTTTAGCTCTAGAAGTACAGAATGTCTAACCTCTTTAGTGCCTTCTCTAAAATATAAAAATGAAGCCATCGCATCAACAGTTTCCTTGGATTATTTGTGTTGACAGGGCTGTCAGTAATGGTAATGCTTCATGCTTTCAGAGAGCATGGGTGAAGGCTAAAGGCAGAAAACTGCACTAGCTTACAAGTTTGACTCAGGCAGACATGTTCTGAAAAACATGTTGGAAGTTACTCGTGCTTTGATTCCATGTGCTCTGCTTGATATTGCACGCGGTTCAGATCTCCATCGGCCATGGAAACTCCCATCCCCTTGGCTTCTGAAAGTGAAGTCTGAACCCAAACGGAATCTTTGATGGCCATGCCTAATGGAACCTTAATCATAGTCAGTTTCTCTCCAGATTTTTTCTTCTCTCAAGAGCTGGCTACTTCTGATGAGTGTGATACAGAAACCTTGGGCCTTCAAGGTAAAAAAAAAAAAAAGGCTACCCTTGCTCTCTGTGTGGTTGGTCAGAATCCTCATGACTGCTGTGCTCTGCCAAACATCATCCAAGGTTTATTGTCATTCTTTAAAGGCGATGCTGGTGAATATACAATGCCAATAAACTTCATGCATGCAAATTCTAAATCCTGTTGCCCTGGAAACTCATCCTGAAGCATCATCCAAAGCAGATGGACAGCCATCTACATATCAACTAGATTCTTAAGGGTCTTCAATATAATTCTGATGCTAGCATTAGAAAAGTGGTCACAGAGATAAGTTTTATAGGTTCACTTAAATAAAAATAAAAACAAGAAAATTCATTATAGCTGGAATTTAGAAAGATTCCAGCCCACGTTGTTTGTTCAGAAACTCCAGGTAGAATGACTGAATAGAAATTGGTTTTTAACTACATTGCTGGGCTGAACTAAGCTGGTGCAAAATCGAAGAGCTTTGTCTAGGGACTTTGAACTGCTGTCTTGCTCCTCCTCAGTCCCTCCTTGTGTAGAGCACTAGGTCAGAGTACCAGCATAATCAACAGATCCAACCTGGGCATGAAGGAAATGTCTGCTGCACATAGAATCATCACTTCTCCAACTCAGGAGGTCAATCATGGCTTAAAAGGGAGAATTTTTTTTAAAAAATAAAAATTTAAAAAGCATTTTATTGTCACAAATAAAAGTACTGAATCTTTATAATCATGTTTACATCTAGAAGTATAAATGTTGAGATCTGGAGGTAAGGATGAGGAAGTGGAAGAGAAAAGGAGAAGGCATGGGTGGCCTGTAGCCCCCCCTTTCATGATTTTGTTGCTATAGGAAATGGATGCATCCCATGAGCAGAAGCCACTGCAGACTGATACCAAGGGCAAGAATAGTGAAGAAGTTCTGCAGATACAGCCTTGGAAAGCCACGACCTTGCCCTCAACTTCTAAACCATCTACTCTAAACCTTTCCCTGTACTCTGAGAGCCAGTCCCCTGTCCCTCTCTTAATCTGGCTCTGGATATATATTGATCTGTAATTGGCTCTTCTAGATAGTACAGTAAAACTCAGAATCTGGAAGTCTTGGCTGTTTCTCCTCAAGCATTTTTTTCCCCAAATCTACTATGCACGCACTGGTCTTTGAGAAGTACAAGGGGAATAGAGAATTAATGTAGATGAGTTAAACCAATAAAGAAATTCCTCCTTTGTGCAACTTTGAGAAATATGATTTGCTTATACATAGACACACTTATTTTTTAACATGTTATGAGGGTATTTAAAATGGAGTTCTTGAAGATGTCAGTGATAGAGAGGGTCATACACAGAAAATTAGCAAATCGTAAGGCTGAAGTTTCTCTTCTGTTCTTTCACAACATGGCATCTGTGTTGTAAGATGTTAATGCACATTGATAAGCCTGCACAAGGATAATTGGATCTTTGCTATTTGAACTTGACCAAACACAGTTGGGTTTTGCTCCTGTTTTAGATTTAGGTACTGATCTTAACAAGAACTCTGTCCATGTAAGTGGCATTTTGGATAATACTTTAACCAGCGTTACATCAGTTTGTTCTATTAGAATGTGTTTATTTCATGGAGCTTGAAATTCATGATGGCACTGCTGTGTCCTGCTCCCTGAATATTCCTAGGGTCCATAGATGATTTACCAACTGCAAACCCTGGGCAACAATAAACCTAAGCCAGTGGTTGAAGGGTAAGTTGGGAAAATAATCTTAAGGTAGTGTGTTTTCTGAGCTTCAAAAATATAGTTACAATTTCAGATGTGTTCCTTGCAAAGAACTTCAGAGTGAACTCTGACTCCACATCTTTCTGTCTTACATTCAGTTCCTTCAGTTCCTTATCTAATCCCAGAATGTGGATGAGCAATTTGAACTGTCAGTTGGTTGCCACCAGACAGTCTTTCCATCAGAATAAGAACGGTGGACAAGTGAGATGGCTCATTCTGTAAAGCATTTGCCCCATAAGCATGGCGACCTGAATCCAGATCCCTAGAGCCCACAAAAAGCCCAACATGGTGGTACTACACACTTGTAATTTTAGTAATGGTGAGATAGGAGTAGTATATTAACAGGTTCCCAGAGCTCCTTGACCAGCTATGCGCCTTCTTGGCAAAATTCCAGGCCAGTGAGAGATGCTTTCTCAAACAAAAGATGGGAGGAAGCCAAGGAACTAGAACCATGGTTGCCTTCTGTTCTAGTTTACATGCTGTTGCTGTGATAAACATTGTGATGAATAGCAACTTGGCAGGAAAGAGTATTTTAACTTCCTGGTCATAGTCCATTTTTGAGGGAAGTCAGGACAGGAACTCAATCAGAGAAAGAACCTGAAGTAAAAACCAAGGAGAGACACAAATTGTTATTTTGTGAAGTTGCTTATTCCCTGGCTCATGACTAGCTAGCTTCTTTATGTGGCTCAGACTCATCTTTGTAGGGATGGAACCACCCACAGTTGGCCCAACCCATGATGTTTAGGGAATATTTATTTGGTACCCATTTTGCCAGTTAATCTAAAACATTTGTGAAGTTGAGAGACAGATCTGCTGTCCTTCATCAGGGACTCTCCACTGAGCTGGTATAGTTTAACATAAGTATGTGCAGATACATAGAGATAGACATAAGTGCAAAAATTGCTAGCTGTGTACATGTGAGTGCACATATCTCTGTGTGCATCAATCTGTACACCTCTGTCTCTCTTTGTGTGTGTGTGTGTGTGTGTGTGTGTGTGTGCATGTGTGTATACACTCCATGTCTGAGGACAGTCTACGAAGTGGAGTGCCTTAAATACTTTGATCTACAGTAGTACAGTTAGCACAGGCTTGAAGAAAACAATGCCCATTTCTACTTAGTAAATTTCTTACAGTTAAAAATGATCAGCAGAGGGGCTAGAGAGATGGTTCAGCAGTTAAGAGAACTTGCTATTCTTGCAAAGGATCAGAGCTCAGTTCTAAGCACCCACATTAAGCATTCCAGAACTTCCTATAACAACAGCTTTAAGGGATTTGAAACCCCCTTTCAATCTCTATTAATGTCTCTCCCAGATACATGCACAGGTTAACATACACACCTTAAAAATTTTATAAAAATATAAGTAGACCATTTTATTCTATATGTTAAAAAAAGACCTTGTTTCATTCATGAGTTAACTTGCTGGGTGTTTTTTTAACTCATTTTATTGTCTGCATTTCCTCTTTTCAAGTTTATAGCCTTGAGGTACACATATACACATTTAAATCTTTGAGTAGATTTTACAATGACAGGCTGTGGGAAAAATGATTATTAATATTAAAATAATTGTTGTGATGTTCTGCTCATAAGTTTCTTTTCATTTTCAATTATGGGCTAGAGATAAATACCCTATAACTTGCATATTTGTCTTTGATTAGGTCATATTAATTAACATTTTGATTTCTAATTTTCTCCATATAGTATCTATTTTTAGACACTCAGTTACTCACATGGCATTAGACTACTGTGTGAGGTTTGGTAATAAGAGAAATTAGCTTTGGGTGATTTTATCAACCTTATATCAAAGCAGATTCTTTAGAATAAAAAAGAGTTGCTAAAGAACAAAGCACTAAATGCATGCAAAACAGCTCTTGAAAGCATGAAATACATGAGAAAATCCTCTAGGCAATTAAAGTCAAAGCTAGAATTTCTGAGGAAATGGTTTCCAGCCATCAGAACACATAAGCCATACATCATGTCACTTACATTTACAGCAGCAAACCGTGGGTTTGCCATTTACACTTCTCAACTTAATTGTTGCAAAATCTGTGCAGTTTGAGTTACCCAAAGATATTCTCTGAAATTCTATGACCTTGAAAAAAATCACTTTTTCAGTTTTGTAATTACAAGGTTAAAATTAAAGCCGATATATTCCCTTTCTCTTCCCCATCCCTCTGTGTGTCTGTGTGTGTGTGTGTGTGTGTGTATGTGTGTGTGTGTGTGTGTGTGTGTGTGCCTGTGTGTCTGTGTGTGTACACAAGGGTGTGTTTACAGGCACAAGCATATATGGAGGCTAGAGGTTCACATTGGGCATTTTCTCCTATGGCTCTCCATCTTAATTTTTTGAGACAGGATCTCTCAGTGAACTTGGAGCTCACTGGCTCCAGCAAGCACCCTGGATCCCTCTGTTTCCCCCATATCCTGTGCTGAGGTCACAGCTGTACACCACACTTGGCAATTTTACAAGGAGTCTTAGCTAGTGTTCTATTGCTGGAAGAGACAACATATCTATGGTAACTCTAATAAAGAAAAACATTAATTGGGACTTGATTACAGTTTTCAAGGTTTGGTTCATAGTTACCATAGTGGGGTGCATGCAGGTAGGCATGCTGCTGGAGAAGTAACCCCAGAGTTCTACATCCAGATCCACAAGCAGCAGGAAGGGAGACAATGGGCCTGGTGTCGGCTTTTGTAACCTCAAAGCCCACCCCAGTAACATACTTCCTCCAACAAGACAACTAAAAATTGAATGTCTAATCCTTGAGCAAAATTGAAAAATATAAGAAAATATTCAATATATCTGATAAAAAAAATGATTTCATGTGCCAGCTTATTTTTCTTTGATTTCTGTGTGCTGCAAAAGTAACCAGAAAACCTTTCAATTTTAAATTCTAGTCTTGCATAGAATTTATTTCTTTCACCTTAATTTTAAGACGGGGGGAAAAAAACCCTTGGATTTTAGCCTTTTTACCTTAAGAATCTGAATTCATTAGACAAACACCAGTTATGGTATCAGTAAGGATGTACTCAGGGAAATGTTTTAGCCAGATTATCTTTAGTTTTGGAACAAATGTGGAAAGTGACTGACCACCTTGGGCTTCTATCCTGGGCTTCTGGAAAAATTAAGAATTTCCTATATTACTTACAAAGATCACTCAGGATTGTCTGTGACACAAATAAATCACTGGGGCCATGAAGCATAGTTCATGTCACTCAATGTTATAGTCCATCCAATACACAGTCTCTCATTTCTTTTGCTTTAGTTTAAACTGTTACTTTTGAATAAAAAAAAGTTACAGAAATAGCACATCATTACTTAAGCTCATAGGATTTAAATGTTACACTCTTTTTGTGTTAACAGGGAAGACACACCATAGTTTTGTAATGCCGATTAGATAGGTGTCTTGATATAGTTCTTTTCTCACTTTCCTTTTAATCCTCTTTCTCTTCCTTCATCTTTTCCTTTCTCTCTTCTTCCCTTCTCTCTTTTTATCCATTTATTCATCCTTCCTTCCCTCTCTCTCTCATTTTTTTCTCATCCTGCTACTCTTGTGATGAGCCCAGGCTTACCTAAAAATTACTTAGTAGCCAAGATTGGCTTTGAGCTCAGCATCTTTCTGCCTCCACATCCTGAGTGCTGGAGTACATAATTTATGCGATGGACTACTTCAGTGTTGTTCACACATTAAATGGAACTTCATTTTCTGCTCATGCCACTTAAAGATTTTTATCTAAATAGTAACAATATCTTAATTTTTTTTCAAAAATTTGAACCAATTTATCTCCCATTCTCTATCATTATCATTTCTCCTCCCCCCATCCCTTAGTACTCAGCATTGAAATTATCCCTCTCCTTTCATCGTAGAGTAGTACAGTTTGTATTGCCCAGCTATACTTGGAGTGGGACCTACCACAGAGTATGATCAACTTATAAGGGTTCATACCACTAAAGAAAACTGACTCCTGTCTTCCAGAAGCTACCAAATGCAATGGCTCCCTAGCTAATGGTTGAATTTTATTTCCAATTTCCCACCTCCAAGCTGAGATTTTGACTCACTGGAGCTTGCATGCTGTTAAAATCATTGTAAGCTACTCCTGATGTGCATCTACCCTGTTGAGTCTGAAAAAAAATGTTTTCTTGATGTTATCCACTGCCTTGGGTTACATTTTTCTGATGTAGAACTTTTCTGACTCCTTTTCAGCAGAAGAGCCTAATTCAGAGGCATGTGATATGAATGCCTCATTTAGGGCTGAATGTTCCATAGTCTTTTGCTGTCTATACTTTGATTAGTTAAGGATTTCAGTATTAATTGCTGGCTATTGCCAGGAGAAGCATCTCTGATGATAGCTGAGAGATGATCTATCTATGGGTATAGCAATGAGTCATTAGGAACTATTTTAATGCTATATTAATTTAGCATAATAATACTATTGGGTTCCCCCTAGGGCCTATGTCTTACCTAGCCACAGGTTCTTGGACATTTTAACTGACTAGCTATGGGTTCCATCTTATGGAACAGGTCTTATATCCAAGTAGACAGTGGATGCTTGTTACTATAATAACTGCATCACTATTGCACTAGTAGTTAAATCTTGTCAAACCACTTATTGTAGCTTGCAGTGTTCACAGCTGAGTGAAATTGGGGAATACTTTTCTTCTTTAGGAGCATAAACACTAACCAGTAAGGATGATGTTTCCAGAAGTACTGGCTTGATTTCTCCAAGCACTGAGACTCAAGTACATGGTGTCTTTGGTAACAGTGTCTTACTATCATTCTAGAGGGTAACCGAGAGCATTGGTTATAGACAGAAATGCTTGAGGATCTTTGTGACCCTATTGGTAAACAACTCAAAAAGAAGTAACTCATTTCTGGTACAGGGATTTTTATTTGCAAGCATGATGTGTCTAATTGGGGTATTATCTCCCATTGTAAGGTAGCACTATTAAATCCCTTTTAATGTATGTATGTGTATACATTTTATGAAGCTTTTATAATGATGGAATTCCTATGACCTTTTCAAAAGGGTTTTAGTATGTTTCCCCTCCCTCTTCTACTCTGTTTTTCCATCCCTCACCTCAACTTAACCTTTTTTGTTCTATTGTTCCTCTTTATCCCTCTGTACCTTTGTATCATTTCTCTTCTCCATTGACAGATCCTCTTCCAACAGCTCTTTATAAATTCCTGACACCTGAGTATCTTAACTAGAACACATAAATCTGAAGATTCAAAGCTGGCATCTGAAAAACATGCAACATCTATTCTTCTACAGCTTTCTTGCTTTACTCAGGGTAGCTATTTACAGTTCTATTAGCTCACTTGAAAATTTCATTTTTCTTAATAGCTGGATAATGTTTCATTGTGGAAACATACCACAGATTTTTTTATAAGAAAAAATGATGTGAGGGATTCCAAAAACAAAAACAAAACCGTGAAGAGTCAAAAGCTACTCAGTTGAAAAATGGAACATTTCCGTACACACTCAGGCAAGAGAGTGAAATCAAACTGAGAACCCCACCAAAGTCAGACATAATATGGGAGGGAGAATTTTGAAAGAGAGGTTTCAGTGGAAGAAGGGAGAAGATGAAAGAGGAAAGTGTGGTGAAAACCACCAAAATTTACTATAAAACTATCAAACAATAAAAAAGAAAAGTGACAGACCTAAATAAACATTTCAGAAATGCACACACACAGACATGCACAGATATACACACACACAGAGGCACACAGATGGGTACACAGATACACACACACACATACTAGCTAAGAACGAATTACTGCCCTTTAGACTTAGCAACCAAAAAAATTTCTAATTAAAATTGCAATGAAATGTCTCTCCCTGCTAGACTGATGAGCACAAAATATAGCAAAATAACATGCTGTATCCTAGAAATTTACCGGAGAATAAATTTCGAGCATTCTCATTGCACAGGAACATTTGATTGTATAATCAGTTCACCAAATAGATATGTCAGAAAAATCACAAAATATGTGCAATTTTTACATCAATCATGTCTTCAGAGAACAGGAAAAACTAATATAAAAATAAACAAGAGCTTAATAGGATTTAGACTTGGTGCAAAGGTACAAGAGGAACCTGAGTGCCAATGATGGGAGAAAAGAATGGTTATAACAGCCCTTATTAAATGAGGAACAGAAAGAAGAGAAAGACAGAGGGCCAACCTACAGGCTGTCAATCAAAACCAGAGGGCTTAGTATGCTTCCAGGTGCTTGAAATACTTCTTTTGTCTAATGATATCTTCCCCACACATTGAATGCCAATAGCAGTCTTCAAGTTGGTTTAGAAGCAGGCTCAATGTAAATTAGGTAATAATTAATGAAAGAATTTAACACAAGACTTCCTTACATGATTTTAAAACTCCAAAAGCTATATTTTTTATGCAAAGTTCTAATAAATAGTCATGCTGGTTTCTCTTCTGCATAGTAAAAGGATAAAATTCTTTTTGTCACTTTCTTTTAGTTCCGGTGACTAAAAATGTCAGCTCTAAGTTGTTCTTCCAAACACGCATGGCTACAGTAAAATGTTTCAAAATCAACTTAAAAAAATGGATAGTATTGCTATGTTACTAAACCAGAATAAGCCCTAATTGCATTGTAAATACTTGTCCTTATCCCACAGGTAAGTGTAGTCCTTAGTCTTCATCAAGGAAACTTTTCTTTGCAACAAATGGAGACTATTTCATAAAACCATAGCAAGTCAAAGTGCAGCTGTGGAACCTAGTCCAATGGATACCACGAAAACACAACTCTTGAACCCAAGGCTCAAAGAGCACTGTGGGAAAGAGGGCAGAAATACTGTATGAGCCATAGGAACAGAAAGTTTTATGTGAGATTATGTTTTCTAGAAATGCCAGAAGCCAAACCGTATACAACAATGCATAAAAGATATCATCCACCATGACCAAGTAGGCTTCATCCCAGAAATGCAGGGCTGGTTCAACATACGAAAAACTGTAAATGTTATCCATCATATTAACAAACTAAAGGAACAAAACCACATGATCATATCCTTAGAGGCGGAAAAAGCCTTTGACAAAATCCAACACTCCTTTATGATTAAAGCCCTGGAGAGATCAGGAATAAAGGGAGTTTACCTAAATATAATTAAGGCAATTTACAAGAAGCCAACAGCCAGTATCAAACTTAATGGAGAAAAACTCAAAGAAATCCCACTAAAGTCAGGAACTAGACAAGGATGTCCTCTCTCCCCTTATC